>VMKM01002820.1:0-56559 GCA_008360985.2 Macquaria ambigua | reverse complement strand
ACATATGTGTATTTAAGTTTTTTGCTATTTTCTTGATTTTATGAATTGCCTTTTTATGTTTATTTTTAATGTCAATATTACCTGATGCTTTGGCAATATTGTCTTTGCTACACCAACATCAACAACAACACACACACCAACATCAACACACACACACACACACACACCCACCAACATCATCAACACACACCAACATCAACACACACCCTACTATAGGCTTTATCAAAGAGGAAAGTCTTAAGCCTACTCTTAAATGTAAGGAGGGTGTCTGCCTCCTGTACACAAACTGGGAGCTGGTTCCAAAGGAGAGGAGCTTGATAGCTGAAGGCTCTGGCTCCCATTCTATTTTTGGAGACTCTAGGAACCACAAGGAATCCTGTAAAACCACCAGGTTCAGGAACAGTTTTTTCCCATCAGCTGTCTCCCTGCTGAACTCTGCCCCCTGACGCCTCCCCCCAACACACACACACACACACACACACACACACACACACACACACACACTCACTTACCGACCCCCTTGGACCGAACTGAATTGACTTGAATCGACATCACTGCACTATTAAGTACCCTTTTTTAATCTGCTTGCACTAAATAATACCATTGCACTACTGTACATTCAAACCGCACATTCTGCATTTTATGTATACTTTCTGTATATACTGTAAATATTCATATACCCTGTATATTTATATTCATTGTGTTATCCTACTGCTTATGCACTTCTGGTTAAATGCTATCTGCATTTCGTTGCCTTGTACCTGTGACATGTGCAATGACAATAAAGTTGAATCTAATCTAATCTAATTCTGGGAGCGCAGTGCTCTAGTGGGGTAATAGGGTACTATGAGCTCTTTAAGATATGATGGTGCCTGACCATTAAGGGCTTTGAAGGTGAGGAGAAGGATTTTAAGTTCTATTCTGGATTTTACAGGGAGCCAGTGGTTCCTGGTTCTTGTCAGTAAATGTGCTGCAGCATTCTGGATCAACTGTAGAGTCTTAAGGGATTTATTGGAGCAGCCTGATAATAGGGAGTTGCAATAATCCAGCCTAGACATAACAAATACATGGACTAGTTTTTCTGCATCTGTTTGAGACAGGATGTGCCTGATTTTTGCAATGTTTCGTAGGTGAAAAAAGGCAGTCCTCTGTCCAGACCACAGAGCTACAAATAGACCCTCAGTCACTCTGGAGACAACAGAGGCTACCTGCTAGCCTGAGGGCTACTTTTTACCTGAGCACGACCGGTGGCTTCCCTCCAAGCCAGGCCCAGTGTAACTCAATCTGAGGACCACATAAATGCAGAGCAGAGCCGAGCCGCACCCAAACAAAGCACGGACCTCCAAGCCCCGAGATAAAACCTGGGGTGTAATGCATCTTGTGCTGTCGATCTTTAATTAAACTGTTTTACAGCCAATAAAAAGCAAATCTCAAGGATTCAAAGACTGATACAAAGCTAAATCCTGGCAACTGTAAGTCAATAGCTTGGCTTATGTCATCTAACCCTCCATGGTTAAGTATGGAGCATCGCTGCATTCCAACTGGTACGATTTCCAAAACCACAGGATGTTTGTTTCAGTTTACACAAGTTACAAAAATATATCATTACTTAATTCTAGCAGTATCTATCCATAAATAGTTTTGTTTTTATTAGCCCAGGCAGGGTTTCCCCCAGGTAATTGTTTAGCAAATATAGTAAGCCACATAGATACTGACACATCTTATCATGTGATAAATTTAGCTTGTAGATAACATTGAATAGTAGTCACACTCATTAGATATAGGGCATTTGCTGTGTGAAGAAGCACCTTTGCCAATTTTCCCTGAAGATTAATCTTTTGTATTTATTTTTTAGGATGTTAGCAGGGGTGGTCTTTGTTTCCACTAGAAACCCTGCCAGGGTTGCTAAAGCCATTCAGAGTAAGAGCCATTTTTCCTAAAAGACACACTAACCACATATCACTTGTTAAAAAAGACTCATTACTCATTACATTAACCGAACCAATCCTTTAAACCTCCCCAAAGTTAAGTAACCCTTTTACTTCAGGCTGCTCATAGACCCTTTTATTGGCAGGATGCAGAGGTTATCCTCTACTTAGCTAACATGAACAGCTGTGCAGATTGTGCACAATTCTCTTAAACCATGGATTAAGGATTTGTTTGTTTTGGGTTGACTCATTACTGAGATGGATTGTACTCTGTAGCAGATTGTCTTCAGTCATGCCACCAGCTATGAACACTGTTACTTAAACTGAAGCAATATGTGACTCACTGGACTGTGATTCTGTGCGTTGGACAGCAGTGGTGGGTTTCCTTACTGGACTTGCACTCTGGTAGTTTGTTCACTGGGCTTAGTTGTATGTGTTTTGTGTCCACAGTATGGCAGAAGTCCCCTGCACTTGGCTGCCTACAAAGGCCACATTGAGGTTGTGCGTATCCTGCTCAAAGCTGGCTGCGACCTGGACATCCAAGACGACGTGAGTAGATTCATCCATCTGTCAGTTGCGGTGGCCATGTTTCCACTTTCATCCATGGTGGTTAACAGTGGATTGCTTATCCTTTTGCTTTCAATTCTGTTTTATTGGAATGATTTTTTAGACCCACAACATTAGACTTTTTTTTTTAACACAAAGATAACTGTAGTCTAATGACCTCCAGTGGCCTTGAATGGGACTCTTTGGACTGCCCACTTGTGGGTTTGCCCTCAGGATGCAAGTGCCCCTTTCCCACAGATAGTGATAAACCATGTTGCCAAATTCACTCTCTGTGGTCAATGAGCTCCGCAACAGGCTGCAGTACATCCTCTAGAACTGGAGAGAGCAGGAGGTGCAGACTGAGGCAGGAGGAGGAGGAGGGGAGAAGACAGTGGATGAGGGCTGGGCAAGAGCCAGGAGGATCAGGGGGAGTGAAGGAGGTTAGCCAAACCTGCTCCTACTGAGCCAGCAGAAATCTGTCCACCCATCCTTCCTTCTCTCCACCGCTGCTGCTGCTACACTCGCCTCAGTACTTATCTAGCTTGGAATTACCCTCTCCTCCTCTTCTCCCTCCTCTTTCTTCACCATCTTTCATGGAAATTATTGCTCATTGCTCTTTCTTCCTGTGCTCTAATGTCAAACCTGACCTATTAAGTGTCACTCACCACTTATCTGTGTGCAAGAATCTATGGCTGAGCATAAATGTGGGCTGAACCTTTTTCCTGGGACTGTAAGTTCACTGCATTCATATGGTTATACAAACCACTGTGGACTCTAAACACCATATATATACCATATATTGGGACCATATTAACTTCAGTCCTGCTTGAGTCAGTAAGTACATGGTGTGTTTATTAAAAAGTAGATAGATAGATAGATAGATAGATAGATAGATAGATAGATAGATAGATAGATAGATAGATAGATAGATAGATAGATAGATAGATAGATAGATAGATAGATAGATAGATAGATACTGTATTTATCCCTGGGGGGAAATTTGCAGTTGTTCACTATAAAGGAATAGTTCAACATTTTGAAAAATGCCTTTATTTGCTGTGTTTCCAAGAGTGAGAATAGAAGATCAATATCAAGCTCAGGTTTGTTAAATATGGAGCTGGAATCAGGACGTTAGCTTAGTGTAGCATAAAGACTGGAAGCAGGGGGAAACCTGGCTCTGTCCAAAGTTCAAAGATACACCTACCAACATGTCTAAAGCTCACTAATTAACATCTGTTTGGAGTGATGAAGACACTGTAACATTCCTCAAATTAATACATGAAAAAAAAAGAAATGCCATATTTCCATCACCTCTTCTATATTGTTTTCAACCATTTGAGCTGGAGCTCTTTTAATTACGTCATCTTTTTGTGCCCTCTTCTTCTGCAGTGGTTTAATGGCACCCAGCTGGAGAATTAGTGCCACCAACTGTTTATCTTGATGAACCAACTCCTAATATCTATATAAGTAGTGGATGGAAATGCATTAATTTGAATTTTCTTTTGCTGATTTTCTGGAAACTTTGGATGGAAACCTGACTACTGATTTCCATGTTCTCATCTCACTCTCAGAAAGAGCGAACAAGAAAATGAATGTATTTCCCCAAATGTTCAACTATTCCTTTAATTGTAAATTGAGACTTGATAAGTATGTAAATCAGGAGTTCTAAATGCATGCACTGACATACAAAATACATCCATCCATGTGTTTGTTCCACTCAAACTAAGCAGGAATAAAAGCAAAAACCAAACTATTCCTTCAAGAGAGTGAGTCACCTCTGATGGACGAAAATCGTGTATCTCCGTGTCAGCTTTTCAACAAAAGAAATAATTATTTTTTTAATTGATTTAGGAAATAATACAGTTTTGAATAAGATTTATGAATCTTCGTAGCATGAAAATGACCCAGCAAGAACACTGTAAAGTAACAATGTAATAAAATACCACTTGGGGCTCCAAGATTTTCACATGATGGAATTGTTTTTCTATGAATAGATGCTGGTTTTCTTGTCCTGTTGCTGAGTGTTTCTTGTCACATATTGTTAGTGAGTGAGGTGTGTTTGTTGCAGGGGGAGCAGACAGCGTTACACCGGGCTGCCGTGGTGGGAAACAGTGATGTCATCAGTGCTCTCATCCAAGAAGGGTGTGCACTGGACAGACAGGACAAGGTGCAGATCAAAAGACAGAAGCACACACACACACACACACACACACACACATACAAACACACACAGAGGCTCATGGCACCGCAAATACAGTCAGTTGGAGGAATGGGGGAATTTCAAAGCCATCATAATGACTACATTAAAGCATCTGATAATCATAGAGAAACCAGTGTGCCTATAATCTGCCTCATTCCCCCATGAAAAGCAGACTAGTGTGTTTAGAATCACAGTGAAAAGAGAAATGACTTGTTCATACGTAGCAACATAGCTGGACCTACAGGTATTATAACCATGAACACTCAAATTTTACCTGTTTTTCTGTATTTTATGCCAAAACGTTTTACTTGCTGAAATATAGGGCATTAATAGTGTATTTTGGTAGGTACTTAATAGTGTACCAGTGGGTGTACACAATTATCCAGCCAGTAATACCATGCATGATTTAATAAAGCCCTTTTCCCCATAACTCCTTTACAGTTGGCTTATTATGAATTAAGATTAACTTTATTGTCCCACAAAGTGGGAAATTTGGCTTGGGCATTCACCCATGCTGCAGCCGTAAAAGACAGACATTCCACATACAAAAACATGCAAAGACATTAGTACATGAAAAACATACATAGTGCATAGTACAAAACATAAAAGCAAAGGTCTGCGCCCATCCTTCAATAATAGCTTACCCTATCTGTCGCTGTTTAAAAGTTTTATTGACACCAGGATAAATTCATTTTTAAATCTATTTAATCTACAACAAGGGACTCTGAACCTCCTCCCAGAGGGCAGTAGCTGATACCCAGAACATGGGTTGGGTCGGTAACTATCCTACTGGCTTGCCTTAGGGTAGCCTGTTCATGAGTAGACTGCAAAGATGACTGCTGTCTTACCCCTATAATTCTCCATGCAGTCTGCATCAATCGGACCAGTATGGTCTTTAGCTGCACGGAGAGGTTACTGCGTCATCTGTACCTCTATTACACCTATAGGCAAACTGAAAGGGATCTAGAGAGCAATTGACTTCAGTTTTCAGTAGGTTGATAATGATTTTCTCAAAACACTTCATAACCACCGAAGTCAAAGCAACTGGACGGTAGTCATTATTTTCCGTACAGCATGCCTTTTTGGGAACAGGAATAATAATAGAGTTTTTCCAGGTGGAAGGAACCTCATGTAAGTCCAGGGACTTCTGGTAGATAGGACACCAGGCCTCTTCCAGCTCTTTGCTGCATGATTTCAGCATAAACCCAGAAATGCCATCTGGTCCGGTGGCCTTCCTGGGGCAGGTGCGTGAGAACAGTCTCTGTACTACATGCTGGTCAATGGTGATTTTTGGGTAGTTCGATGCGGGTAATGTATCTAGAGCCAATTTTTGCTCCTGGGAGAAGTCTGCTATTTCGAACCTTGCAAAAAAGTTATTCAATTAATTGGCCTTCACCCCCTCATTAAAAACACTAAGACACTTTTTAGCTGGCGCCATGTTTGTCATGAATTTCAGTCCCACAGTTTTTTGGTGTTCATGGGAGAGCAGTGGGTTTCAAATTTCTCCTTCTCCCTCCTCCTAGCCTTCCTTAATTTGTGGTTGAGTTCTTTCTGGATATTCCTCAAAGCCACAAGGTCCCTGCTCTTAAAAGCCAAGTGTTTCTGAACTATGCACTTATTATTATTGTTTGGATACATAGTTATTGACTTCTGGGTTAACATATTATCTCAGCAAAAATTAATATAGTCTGTAATGGTATAACATGCCTCTTCCAGGTCCAGGCTATGAAAGAGGTCCTAGTTGGTACAAGAGAAACAGCTTTTTAAGGTTTCAATGCCATCATTGTTCCAAACATATACAGTTTTAACTTTTACTGCTTTTAAGCAGGGACTTATAGGTAGGAATTAAATGTACAACATTGTGGTCAGAAGTGCCTGAATCCAGGCAGCACAGCTTCGAGCTTGCAGCGACTTCCTCGTGGTGAAAGACACACTACACGGCAGCAGCAGGGCCGCCCGGGTCGCAACAGAGCAGCGCCACTGGAAAACAGTATGATTACTCTTTCTCTCCATACCACAATAAAACAAGGCGCATCAGGATTGCGTTTCAATTGTCTGTGAACACACTCTGCTATTGTGGTGGCTGCCTTTGCCACGTTTCCACTTGGCGGGATGTAGACAGTATACAGCAGAATATTCCCGAATTCACGGGGAGATAAAAGGGTCTGAGACTTAGACATACCAGTTCAATGTCAGGATTACAAATTGACTCCCTCGTGGTGAATTGCAAGCACCACTTTTGGTTGACAAAGACACAGGTGCCTCCTCCCTTACTCTTGCATTCCTGTCGGAACGTACCATAGAGAAGCCCTCCAGGGCGACGAGTGAGTCAGGTATGTTCTGACTCTGGAGTTGAATCGCAGCTCATCAACTTTGCTCCTCAAGGAAGGGGCATTGCAGCGCCACCGGAAAACAGGATGTGGTATGGAGAGAAAGAGTAATCATACTGTTATAAGTGGGAATACATCATAGTTAAATACACTCATACTCCTGCATAGGTATGTAAAATGTGGAGAATGAATGTAGGAATAACAGACAATTTGTTGTCATGGGATCTGTAGTTTAATTTGGCCAAGGTAACAATCAGAAACTATATGTAGCATACTATATAGTGACTAGAGTCATTAAAAAGTGTGAAATTTTGTGTGTGAAGATCTTACATTCATACAAATAAACATTACTTTAAAACAGAAAACACTTCCATTTTGTATTTTTTAATTCCCAAGTGAAAAATCAGTTTTTCTACTGCAACTGTGGCAAAACTGATCGGATTCAGCTGCGGACTCAACGACGGGGTGTACTTCCTGTGGACTTCACAGCAGCTGTGTCTCAATTCAGGGTCCACATCTTTTAGAGGCTGCATTTGAAGCATGTTCTTCCATGTTCCTGACCAATGAAAACTTGCTCGACTAAGACTCTTCTTATCGACTAACAATTTGGTCGACTATTAAGTGGCAGCCCTAGAATGGACACAGTGAATGATGGTAAATTAAAGATATTTATTGTAATAAGGTAAACAACTAAAGAAAAAACTACAAATATGGTGTGTTAGTAACAACAATGATGTAGATATGAATGAGTGAGCATAATGAAGTGTAAGGTGTTGTAAAGCGAAAGCAAAACAAAAGCCAAACAAAGGCAAACGTGTGTGTGTGTGTGCAGACGCTGGCTGGGATGAAACCAGGTGAGAGAAAGAGCCAGAGCAATGCTGAAGTTGGGCTTTTATTCCCTGGGCTGCTAGACCCTGGTGCTCTGAATCTGGTAGTCTGCCTGCAACCGCGTTCCTCTGGTACTTTCAAGGTAACATAGGAAAAACAATAATTGGCAAACCACACTTGCATCTCAGTAGTTAGCCAGGAGCTGTCACAGAGTGGTAAGTATGACATGACTCTGTTGTTGTACTGATTGAATCTCATCTATATACCAATGTAATTCTTTATAGGTTCCCTGAAATCTAGAGTTACGAAGGAAGAGAATCTTCAGAAATGGAAGTGTAAGATTTGTGTTGGCGTAAAGTCAAGTGCATCAGTCTGGCTGTTGTAAATGTGGCTTTTTGTTTGTTTTTTTTTGTCCTGTCAGGATGGCAACACAGTTCTCCATGAGGTGTCCTGGCACGGCTTCAGCCAGTCTGTTAAACTTCTGGTGAAGGCTGGAGCCAACGTTCATGCTAAAAACAAGGTGATTCTACAATGGAGTTCTCAACTTTCAACCACAACCCTAATTAAATGTGTTTCCTATAAACTGTATTCCTATAATCATTCCTTCAGCTGTCATTCAGTGCATTCTATATCTTTAAGAGAAATTCACTAGTAAATAAAGCCATTGTGCTGCACAGCAAAAACTATTACAAGTTTTTTTTATTACAAGTAATTTAAAGCAAGACTGAAACTTTTAAAAGTAGAAATAACACATTCTTCCTCTTACAAATGAGAGGTTGAATTCATAAGCAATAAAAACACTCTTTCTCATTACACTCAGGTGTTTTGTTTTCAAGTAGCATATTGTGGCCAATGTAAGCAAACTTCACATATATATTGTTGTGTATCTTACACTAGTGAGACATTTCACTAACCAACTCTTTTCTACTTGTGCTACGTTTTACCAGGCCACACAAACATTTTAATGTTTTTTCACAAAAGTAAAACGTAAGAAGTATGCACAGCATACTTCACCAACATGTTTGTTGTTTCCCTCTTTTGGTCTCATTCCACTCACTCTCAGTCAGGTCACCTAATGATGATGTCTTTAAAGGAACTGATTCAAAAAGAATCTTGTTAAACAAAGGGAAAACTGTTGTGCCATTAGTCTGTAGTTGCCTGCATGAAAGCATGAAAGTTCATTCTTGACTTTGGAAAAAAGTTGTTTACCTAAAAAATCTTAACTCAAGGTCCACCCACAAGCTTTTTCCACAATTTCCAAGAAGCAAATTCCATTACCATCATGTGGTAATGGATTTCATCACCGTGTATTACTGAGCAAATTCCATCCATTGATGAAGACCTTGAGATGCAGTTGAAAGCTACGGAAAAATATGTTATTGCTCCAAAAATAAATTGTAAAAATAAATAAGTGGTTTACATATAATGTGTGTGATGGAGGCCACAGCTCTGGGAAAGAAGCTGTTCCTCAGTCTGTTGGTGCGGGATCTTATTGTCCTGAACTGTTTGCTACCATTTGGCAGCGGTTCAAACAGGGAGTGCCTGTGTGGGCTGGGCCTGTTTCAGCTTCCTGAGGAAGAATAGTCTTTGTTGGGCCTTTTTAACCAGGTGTGAGGTCCATGTCAGCTGTTTTAACACATTGACTCCAAGGAACTTTAGGTTTTCCACACTTTCCGCTGCTTCTCCATGTATGTGGAGGGGGAGATTTACTCTCTCATTTGTTCTCTGAAGTCAATAGCCATCTTCTTTGTCTTTGAGGTGTTAAGGACCAGGTTGTTGTCCCCACACCACTTAGCCAGATGTTCCACCTCAAGCCTGTAGACCATCTCCTCAATGTTCTGTCTTATTCACTCTCTCCCCTCTCTCTTCTCTCAATCTTTTCATTGTCTCTGTTCAGTTTGCTGTAGTAGCATGATTGTCAGATGAAGTGTCTTACCAAAGTATCGAAACACTGTGAACTTGAATAAGATAATAAAAACACATAAATGGTATAACCGCAAAAAAACCTGACCCTAGTAAACACAAATAAACGATGACACTCTGACTCTCTACTCCTCCTGTTGCCAGGCAGGAAACACAGCTCTCCACCTTGCGTGTCAGAACGGTCACGCTCAAAGCTCCAAGGTTTTGCTCCTGGGAGGCTCCAGGCCCGACAGCAAGAACCATGTAAGTCTCCAGCAGGGCTCTGGTAGGTGCTGCTGCTGCTAGAATTATCTGCCAGAGTTCATGAGATGGATGCAGACACAGCCTGCAGTTATTCAGATTATAGTACATTTAAACGCCACTTTATCATTTTAAATACCTGGTGCTTTTCAGTGTTCTGTTTCACAGAACAAAGCATTTTGACATTTCTGTTAAGAAACTTCTTGTGACGTCATTAGTACAGTGTCATTTTGGTTATGCTTGTTCCACTTAGCGTAGTGGTTTGACAACTAAATTTAGAAACAATTTGCAGGTGATGCAAAATAACATTTGTTAAATGCATGTCCTCAAACTCATGTTGGTAGTAATGAATTTGAGAAGCGTGGGACTGCTGCATGTGCATCTCAGGGTAGAAGCTGCATCATGTACAACATCATCAATGGGCATGTTCCCAATTACTTAGGCTAGCAGATAACAATGGTTTCCATACTCATCATGGCTATAATACGAGGGCCATTGTGGATTCATGTAAACTGCCTCGAGTAAATAATGTTATTATAAATTAATTTTATGTAAACAGTAGAAAACCAGACTGTGTGTAATTTGAAAGGTGTCACTCGTAGTGACATGCACAGAGATTTATCACCCAGCTATGCAGTTCCCTTCAACTCTACGGAGCTTTTAAGTCCTTTTTAGCTCACTGTTTTGGTTTTCTGGCCCACAACTTTACTGTTCTGGTTCACTCTCACTGCTCTCTTTCACCTGGTTTCCAGCAGCAGCAGGCAGCTGTTTTCTGTCAAATCCAGCCCGTGAATAGTGATTCCTTCATTTTAGATCCTCATTTTTTATACTTCACCTGTTACTGTATTTTTTTATTACCTTTTTTAATTACCTTTTCTTTGCTGTTCCTTCATGTAAAATGCTCTTTGAAAACAAACTTGTATCTTGACTTCTTCCTCACTTGCTCACATTTACCTGCTTTCTGTTATCCAGGAGGACAGCCTGCTCTCTGCAGTGCACTGCTGTCGCAGTACTGTTTACATGGCACAGTAGTCACTTAATTATGAAACACTACATGGTACATTTGCACTTCAAACATAATCTGCAGCCTCACAGGGAAACTTACTTTTAGATTTGTGAAGTAATAATTTATTCAGTAAATGTCCAAACTGACAAATACCTGCTGCTTTTTGCTTTTTTTTCTGACCAACAGTCCAAAAAACACATAGGTCTTCAATCTACAAGAAACAGAGAAAGGCAGCACCTTTTTGTCTTAAAAAACAATTTAAATAAATAATCAGCATTATCCTCAATTTATTTTCTTTGATCATTTAATCAAGTAATCTGTTCAGGCGTGTAAGGAATATTTTAAATGTCTATTGTATGTTTCAGTACTGCTGGGTAAATGATACTAATGCATCATATTTTATGAATTTATATGTTTGAATATAAAATTTAATTCTGCAAACTAGACCAAAAGGGAGAAATTCATGTTAAACTTTGCATAATCATGGTGACACTAACATTCAGACAGCAGCCTGTGACACAACACAACAAGAACCTCAGACTTTGAAGGAATCACAACCAACATTAGCTTTGTAGCTAAATAAACATCCCCTAGGGAAAGTGTGCTGCTGACTGGCTAGATATCTAACTATCTAGTCAGCTGTAGCACATTGAACAGCTTAGAAAATCACCTGTAAATGTCAACATTTGTCAGTTAAGTTATGCTAAATGGTGTGGTCTTAATCTTCAGTACTAGTACAAAGCACTGTTTTTAATCTTGTAGGCTACAGTTACCAGTGCAAGTTTAAAAAATAAAAAGTTTTATGTTGTGTCTTGGTGCCCTTGTTAGCTCAGCTGTCAATCAAACACATACGTGTTGTCTGCCCTCGCAGAGGAACATTTCTGATGTATATCCAAAGACCTTTTCCTTCATTTCAGTGATTAAGGAATATTAACAAAAAATAAAAAAATCTAACTGACATGATTTTTGACTGCAAAAGGAGTTGACTAATTTTGATTTCAGCTGGTGTTTAATAAATGAAAATATTTCAATGTTTTTTCAGTTTTCATGTAAATGTAACATTTTATACCAGTGTAGCACAATGGAAAAATAATCATCACTGAGGTTTCCTTTCTAGCATCTTTTAAAAAATGCAAAATGAAGCCTGTAAAAATTATTTCATATCCCCCATAAAGTACTATAATTATTTTTTGCGTTGTGCTGTGACACATCTTTTAAATCTAATTGAATGCTTCATTTTGATATTAAATTACTGTAAAATTGCTAATCTCTAAACATTGTTTCAGGCGGGGGATACATGTCTGCATGTGGCGGCCCGCTACAACCATGTGGCTATGATCCGCATCCTGCTGGGAGCCTTTTGCTCTGTGTCAGAGAAGAACCTGGTGAGTTACTGACTGGACAGAAAATTATCACTCACCACTAGCTAAATACTGAAGAATCCTGTCTGGGGCTATTGTAAAGTACTAGTCACTTTGGCATGGACTATTGATTTGAACCGTTTTGCCATTGTTTAGAAAACCATATCTGGCTTGATATAAGTGGCTGGTGTATTTTTTAATTAATTTGCCAATATGACCTGAAGAAGAAAAAGTTCAGTTTCCTCCTATATTTGACAGACAATTTCCTGTCCAGAATTTCATTTAATTAAAAATCCAATTTTTTAATTGTGGATTATACAGTTAAAATGTGTTATTTATATGTTTTGGCATTGTGTTTGTTACTCTGCATGAGAGCCTCTGGTTAATATATAAAATGTAAATGTTCATAAAAGCATCAGATGTCTTGTAGTTTTGAATATAAAAAGGGTCCACTCTCACACCACCATCTCTTGTTCTGTACACGGGTGTGTGTGTGTGTGTGTGTGTGTGTGTGTGTGTGTGTGTGTGTGTGTGTGTGTGTGTGTGTGTGTGTGTGTGCAGGCTGGGGACACACCACTACATGTGGCAGCTGCTCTGAATCATAAGAAGACAGTACGTCTGCTGCTGGAGGCGGGGGCAGACAGCCACATCTGCAACAATGTGAGTGTCCACAGCCTCTTTCTACATCATTAATGCTCATAAGTGCTCAGAAGTGTCAAGAGTGTTTATGCACTCACTTTGCCTTTCTTCATGTTCAAGTCAGCACACATTTCTGTTGTGTTACCAATCTCCTCTTGAGGGATTCTTACAGCAGCATAATGTCCCTGCCTCCTGCCATGTATTTAAAGCCGCACTAGGCAACATGACACCTTGGTAGAAGCAATAGATAACTGCTTGAGAACTATTTGAACTTCGATATGCAGAAATGCTCTAATTTGATGATGGTAAATTGTGCACAGTACACTTATTAACCTGGCTGCACTTATCAGTGTAAACAGGTGTAGGATCACGTTGTGATAAAGATTGGTCTTGCAAGTTAACTAACCGACTGTAAATTGACTGAAAAAAGTGGTAGTCAAAAAATGGCCATCTCAGAAAATAGAATAAATACAGGCCCGTTGCTAAGAAAGGCTGGGTAAAAAACCTTGAGAGGGTGGAATTACCTGTACCATAAAAGATCAGTGAGAATAATGAGAATAATGTACACAGTACTAATTCCATCAGTAAAACAACAGAGGCATGTCCTACTCACCACTCTTTTTAATGATGATTCGGGGGGCGGGGGGCACAAGCACACAGCTGTGCTTGTGGGACACAAACCAACAGAGGGTTACAGAGATGCAGTAGTTTTGAGAAAGTATACAGTATTCAAGTTAGTCCTTACTCGCTGTAAGGATAATGGAAGCAGTTAACTGAAGGTTAAGGCAAAATGATGAGTTTTGAGTTTGGATTTAAAGGCTTTTAAAGGCTGTTCCAAAAAAATAAAAGCCTCTGCCACTATTTGACAATTTACAGTAATTCCTTTGTCTGTTTGAGTCATGTTTTCACTGTCCTTTCTGTCTGTGTGTGTGTTTCTGCAGGCAGGTCAAACAGCTTTGGACCAGGCCAGAGAGCACAACAACCCAGATGTGGCTCTTCTACTGACCAAAGCTCCCCAGGTAAAACCAGTACCTCCCAGTCTCATTAATACAGGCAGCTGTAAACAAAACTCATACTGTACTTGGAAAAACATTTTGTGCTCATACTCTGTTAAATGGCAGTGTATTACTTATTCCAAGACTGCTTTTTATAACATGAGATTTGTGTCATGTAGTGTTCATTTCTTTCCTTTTCTTTTCCTTCCTTTGTTTTATTTTATACAGTATTTGTTATGTTGAGTAACTACAGTTTATATTTTCACTATTCCACTGACTGTTTTAATTCCTTGTTTTTGTAAATTGATTATAGATTATAAAAATTCCATGATCAGGTCATTTACTTCTCTCAGATTGATAATTGGTTCTTTGGGTAAAATTTGGATGCATTTAACTCTTTATTGCATTTCCCATGAATATGTAGGTTTTAGCAATAATGTAAATGATAAAATATACATTTTGTTAAGAGTTTTGACCACCTCTTTTATCTAGACACATCACTCATATTATTATTATTATTATTATTATTATTATTATAGAAAGCTTAGCTCTGCTGTTGGAATCTGTATCATGACGCCAGAAGATACCACAGTATGGACTATGTATGGACTGTCAGTAATATCTGGATAAAGATAAAGTTGATGAGAGTGGGCTGAAAAACCAAAACAATATGCTAAAAGAAGCAAAAAGGTTTTTTTAGAGCTAAGGGGTAATTGCAGAGCTGGGTCATAATTCTAATATGAAAACATAAAAAATATGAATTAATGCAGCTTTAAGTTATTAATAGCTCTTTTCTGAGTGTAATAATTGTTGTAGTTGCTGTTAAAGCCATTTGGTCCTCCCAGACCTGTGGGCCTAGTGAGGCTCTTCTCTTTATTTCTTAACCAAAATGTTAGGAATGATGGATGAAAAATGTTATGATGGTGGGCCAGCCTTGGCCCACCTAGTAGGAATTCCACTGAGTGGCAGTGGGATTCCAGTCTGGCCCTTCGGGCTACTGCTTCCAGCTACTCCACCACTTCCCTGTTTTTAGGGATGGCACTGCCAGGATGATATTGCCATCATGGGCGCTCCCTGAACTGTTCAGCACCACCCTCTTCACTCAAAATGTTTAGCTGCAACCAAGCCAGGCTTCTGCCTGCTGCCGATCCTTTCTTGTTTGTCTGCAGTCTCCGGACCAGAGAGATGTCCCATGGTGGGTCAGCATGGGTCAGCCACACTGTAGCCACCTCCTCTAGTGGTTGTTTGTTGTACTTTGGCTGCGGGATTTTGCATTGGGTAAGGATCTCTCTTACCTCTGGCTGTAAGCTGTCCCAGTGACTGAGACGAGGCACTACCAGCACCGGTTTGGAGTTTGAGGCATGCATAGCAGCTACCTCTTTTATGTTACCTTGAGGGCCTTTAGGCGAGCCTAGTGTCCTTCCAGGCCACTTCTCTGAAAAGCCTTTCCCACTTCTGGTCAGCTGTAACCAGAAACGCAAAGCTGTTCTGGAGAGGCACAAGGCAAATGATGGTCTAGCACTGCCAAACTTTTTGTAATATTACTCGGCAGCCAACATCCACAAACTGACTATCTGATACAATACCTTTGTGAATGGGGAAGGTCCACACTGGTCCCTTATGGAACAACAGGCGTGTTCACCAGTCTCCCCAGCTTCGGTGTTGTGTGCCCCTTTCAGCTGCTTTCAGGCGCTGCAGCGATTCAACGCAGAGTTGTGCGGCAGTGTGGGAGTGTCTCAAGTGACTGCATGGAGATTAACGTCTTTGTAGTCCCTCGTGGCAGGGTTGAACAGCTGATCGCGGTGGCGATCAATCAGTCTCTCTTCCATCTTCACAGTTGCTCAGTAAACAGTGGAATATTAAGGTAAACAGCTAATGCTACAATGCTACATGGTAAACAAAGTTCTTCTTCACCTGGGCATCTGCCGGTCTGATTGTCGGCGTGATTGGCTGCCGCAGCATGACGTCAGGTTGCGTTTCTCCAAAAGGGCAGTACCCCGGTTCAAATGAATGGGAAAACTGGCGTTTTCTTCTGCTTGAATACAGCCGAGCTGGCTGTGGGGGCCCATACAGATAATCCTATTGTGAGGGACATATATTTATGGACCCAATTCTGTAAACACTTCGGCCATATGCAGGCTCTGGTGTCTATGCCTCTTACCTTAAAAGACTACAACTTGCCCGCACACACTTCTCAACAGTCCCCTTGGTGAGTGTCTGCAGATTAAGCCCTACCTACCAGACTATGTGTCTCGCTTATATAATACTATTCAGGAAAGTGAGTGCTATTCTTTTCACCACCTGAAAGCACAGTGGGGAGAGGATCTAGACACTCTCTGAGGAAACCTGGCAGAGAGCTATCAAAAGAATACATACATCCTCAATTTGTGTTAGGCACGGCTTGTTACAGTTTAAGGAACTTAACTGCCTACACTTCTGTAAAGCCAAACTGGCCCCGATATATCCTGATTCAGGCCCGAATTGTATCAGATGCCACCAGGTCCCTGCTACTTTAGGCCATATGTTTTGGACATGCCCAAAATTGTATACATTCTGGTCGGAGATTTTTAACACATTCTCCTACATATGTAAAAAAAAGATTAATCCAGATCCTGTTATTGCAACATTTGGGGTTGATCCTAGCAACAGCGGGGTATCCAAACATCAATCAGATCTAATGGCATTCTCAACATTACTAGCCCGCAGGGTTATTCTTCTTAGCTGGAAATCCCCCACCCCTCCATCTCACTCACTCTGGATTTGTGTGGTAATATCAGCTCTCAAACTAGAAAAAATGAGATGCACAGTTCAGGGCTCTTTGAAAAGCAAAAGCTTGGCACCCCTTTCTTTGCATATGAATTTGATGCAAACCCTAGATTAGTAGTGTTTGCCTTCATTTGTTTACTTTGTTGCCACTACAAATACAAGTAATTCAAGGTGTGCAGGAATCTGGCATTGTTATTTTTTGTCTGTTTCTTTTTGTCTTTTTCCGTTTTCTTTTACTTAAAAGTCAATAAAAACAAGTTGAAATAAAAATAAAGCTGTAACCAGGCCCTGCACCAAGGGAATACTCAGGAACTCTTTCCTCTGCAAACTCACCACTGTGTAGCACTAGTGTACGCTAGTTTAGCAATGACGTTTTGGCACTGCTTCAACTAGCACCAAGCCCTGCATCAAAGGAGTACTCTCTCCACCACTACTCTGCTACTGCCGCTAGATTATAGCCCTTATTTAATTGATGCAGAAACAGGTAGCAGTAAGTTGTAAAAAAGGATTAAATGTCAGAAAAACAACAACAACAAAAACAGAGAACAAAACAGAAGTATCTGCAGTAATTTCTCTGGATCTCCGGAACACAGCAGTTTCAGCAGGGTGGCACCCATACTCTCATGCCCAAGTGTCTTTGTTATTCTCGTTATTCTCTCCAATGTATTGTAGTCAAGAACCTGGTGCAGAGTGAGTGAGAGTGAGACTGTGTCCACAGACAACTGTGGAGAGTTTTTATACTTCTATACTGATTTGCAGCAACATAAAGCAGGCGAGTTGAGCAACCAGTGGCGCAACCTGATCTTAGACATTTCCTAAGATTAAACTGTAATTAAGCATTACATTAATTTTATCAACTAAGTGACCATCAGTGACTAATAATTAACATATTAATTCTGACTTAAACCATGGCTTGAATGTAACCCCATTGCACCCTCTTAATGAAGTGTCCTCTTTATTTGTATCCCTCCTGGGGTCCGTATATGAATTCAAATCTTATACATATATACTTACTTATACAAGTGGTGGACAAGTCTCAGTTACATAATAATGAAATCTATTAACACACCTACACTATTGTCAACATTCACTTAGCAACAACATGGTGACATGACAAACATGTATATCATGTCACAATAATGTTAAAGTATAACATTACATACAACATTGATACAACGCTAGAAGACACACACAAAAATGAAAGAGTGAAGCCCTAATCTATCAATAGTTAATATAACTACGTATTGCTGATTATTATCACAATTATCGTTATTACAAATATTACCATTGTTGTTAATTGTTATCATTATTTTGTTATCACTGTTATTATAACACAATCAATGGTATGCAATATATAAGACACAATAACGTGCCACAACACCATACTATAATATAGATTAGGTCAGGCATCGTAGACATACAGTCCCATTAGTGGAGAAGGAGAAATGGTTGTGGTATTCCCTGATCCAGTTCAACCTGTAAGGCCTCCAAAACCTCAGTTGCAGCCATTTGCTCTTTGCAGATCTGTGTTATGTTTCACTGCAGCTGTTGCATCATTTTCTGTTGTTGAAAATTTTATTTGACAGTTACCAGTTCAGACAGACAGGGAACATTGGTAGAGAGAGAGTAGGGGATGACGAGCAACAAAGCTCCCTAGCTGGAATTGAACTGGGGGTGTTGCAGTTACACAATATGCATCTTAGACCACTGGGACACTTCTGACAGTTTTTATTCAAGAAATATCAGGAAATGTATTAAGTATTTTTGTGAATTTTAAAAAGTGTGAGAAAACTGAATAAAAGAATTGGTAATACAAAATTCCAAGTGAAAATCAGATTAAAAAATTATTGTAATAACTTGTAGTGCAATCATAGTGTAATTTAGCCTGCTTAATCTTTTATTGTCTTTTTCTAATTACTTTGAGGGACTGGTGCATAATTGGCAACTCATTAAAGAAGTATTTTTGATTACAGTCATTTTGTCTCCTGTGTATGTGTTCAGGTTCAGAGTTTTGTGCGTGGCAGGAGTGCGAGGAAGAGGAGAGACAAGCTGAAGGCAGAGGGCAGAGCTCAGTCGGTGCCCAGAGATGAGATGCTGACCTTTAAGGTAAAAACTGGACCATTGTGTCATAGCAATTGTAAATCATTGTGTTGATAGTTTAAATACCAGAATTAGATTCAAGAGTCTTTATTGTCATTATGTTTGCACATAACAAAATTCTGTGTGAGAGACTCTCAGCTAGAGCAGGAAAAAATAAAAAATAAAATATATAAACACAAGTCAATTATATACACATTAAACTGTTAAATATAAATACAGTATGTACATTGAGGCACTATAAGATGAAATAAATAAAGGGAAAAGAAAGGGAAAAAAACTAAAAACCATGGGATGAGAGAAAGGTGAGCACATAAATGAGGCACCTGTGAGTCAGCTGGAGGGGAACAACTGAAGAAAAGCGGTTTGGAGGAGGAACATAACACAAAGAATAGGATAGAGAGGGTTGAGGAGTGAGAATACTTAGTTAGAGGAGTGAGACTTCATCCAGTTTCCAAAGTAGTGAAGTCCTTAAGTAAGAAACAGTGACTGTTTAAATGCTTTTTCTTGGAGCAGTTTAAATCCTCTCCTTGTCCTGCTCAGAACTTGCACAGAACTGCCTTGTCTTTGTGGGCCTAAAGAAAGTGAAGTCTCCTACTTCATTCAACTCTCCAGGCTTCTCATACACTCATCCTTCAGTGTTTATTTACTCACCCTCAAACCACATCCAAACGTTTTCTGAGCTGAGCCACCTTATTGCTTAACTGCACTGAACTGAATTCATCCTAATTTAAAAGAAAAGAAAAATACAAACCTTTGAAATCCCACTACTGTATGTCCTTCTAAATGCATTACACACAGACATGACCACAGACATCATACAAAATACAGTCGCTAACTTAAATGATAAGATTGATTCCTTTTGTAAAAATTGTTATTTGTAAAACTTAATTATTTTTATTTTTGTTATTTTGATTTTTTGATCTATTATTTTGATTATTCTGTTTCTACTAATAAAGATGAATTTATGTTGGAGACAAGTTTCATTTCCCCAAAATTCAGCCTGACATACAGTATTTGGTGTCTTTGGAACGGCCACTGGAATTTAAAGGGTTTTAACAAAGTTTGGCTGCATACAAGCATGGATTTGTGATGACTTAACTAAAGGTGGGTGTGTGGTTGAAAAGGTTAACCCTTTCATGCATTAATTATGACAACCTCATTCAGGATTTTTTTCCTATGTGTTTTTATTCCTCTTTAGGCAGAAAAAACTTTTTTTTAAACATGCATTTTTCAAGTTTTTCTCATGTCCACTCAGGTAGACAACATGCGTTTAAGTTTAGAAATATGTATCTAACAAACCAATGAATAAAATAATACATTATGTGAAAACTATAAAACACTATATATTTTTTAATGTTGTTCAACTAATGTGTTCCCATATTTTATCATTTTAACATATTCATGTTACATCTTCAACCTGTCCCTGGCCCAGGCAGTTGTCCCCATTAGCTTCAAGACCACCACCATCGTGCCAGTGCCGAAGCACTCCACCGCTAAGGCCCTAAATGACTTCCGTCCTGTCGCACTCACCCCTATCATCGGCAAGTGTTTTGAGAGGCTGGTTCTTTCCCATCTGAAAACCTGTCTGTCTGCCACACTGGATCCACACCAGTTTGCCTACCGCCGCAACAGGTCGACAGAGGATGCCATCTCTACGGCACTTTACTCTGCCCTGACCCACCTGGATAGCCACAACACTTATGTCAGGATGCTGTTCATTGACTTCAGTTCAGCATTCAACACTGTTACCCCCTCCAAGCTGATCTCCAAGCTCAGCCAGCTTGGCATCAGTACATCCCTCTGCAACTGGACTCTGGATTTTCTGACCAACAGACCTCATACTGTTAAGTTGGATAACCTCTCATCCTCCTCCATCACCCTGAACACCGGTGTGCCACAAGGTTGCGTGCTGAGCCCTCTACTGTACTCTCTGTTCACCCACGATTGCGTTCCTGTTTATAGCTCCAACTCCATAATCAAGTTCGCAGACGACACCACGGTGGTAGGCCTGATCAGAGACAACGATGAGACGGCCTACAGGGACGAGGTTCAGCACCTGGCCGAGTGGTGTGTTGATAACAATCTGGCACTGAACACCCAGAAGACCAAGGAAATCGTCGTGGACTTCAGGCGGGCTGGGAGCCATGCACACCCCCCTATCTACATCAACGGAGCTGTAGTGGAACGTGTGTCTAGCTTCAAGTTCCTGGGAGTCCATATCTCCGATGATCTCATCTGGTCCCTCAACTCCTCCACACTGGTGAAAAAGGCGCAACAGCGCCTTTACTTCCTTCGGAGCCTTAAGAAAGCTCACCTGTGTCCTAGGATATTGGTGGACTTTTACCGCTGTACCATAGAGAGTTTGCTGACGAACTGCATCCCTGTGTGGTATGGCAAATGCTCCGCTTCTGACCGTATAGTAGTATAGTACTTTCATTTTTCCATTTGCACTTGTCAGTACTCTGCTCGCACTAGCCTGGTTACACATCTATTGCTTACTACTCCACTGACCATAAACTGTATATATATATACATACTGTTCATAATATATATTCCCCATATAATTGACCTTATACTCACCATATAATTGACCTATACTGTACATATATATATTATTCATAATGTATATATTTGTTTTATTTTCCACACACTAGCCACTTCCCAACATACTAGCCACTTCTTCCATATATATTTATTTATTTTCCTGTACATATTGTGTATCTTTGTACATGTATGTATATCACTGTACATATACTTATACCTGCACTTTCTGTAAATACTACTATATTCATGCACTTCTGGTTGGATGCTAACTGCATTTCATTGGCTCTGTACTTGTACTCTGCACAATGACAATAAAGTTGAATCTAACCTAATCTAATCTTAATATTCTATACTGTTCAATGCAATGCAAAACCGTTGAACCTTGCTCCTGACTCCTTAGCCTCTCCCCTCTCTTTCTAATCCTTGCTTCTGTCTCCTCCCTCCCTCATTCAGCTCCTAGCTCTTGACTCCTCTGCTGCAGATTAAGTATTTTCAAGAACAACAAAGTTGCAGTAATAGTTTGAATTGCAGTTGAAATATAGCCAGCGATGCATGATGTCCAATTTAGTGGACAGATGATTAATTGTAATTTCCTCCCAACATAAAATCAATACTTGGAAATTTTAACAATTGTATTACTCCTAAGCTGTTACTTGATGTTACCAAATTTTATTTACCTGCAAGGGTCTCCTATTAAAGAAGGATTGGCAAGATATTCCTGAGCTGCTCAGTGTTTCTGGCCCTCTGTCGGCCATCTTGGTGTTGAGAAATTTGTGTTGCACTTACATTGGCTGGCCAGTGGGTGGCAGTGTATAGCATAATGCACTAGTGTCCACTGTGGTGGGTGATGTGCAACTATACCATCAAAACCCATATACAAGAAAACTGCTTTTGAATAGCTGTCCACTGTAGTGACCACTATGCGTCAACAGTAAATAAAAAAGGAAAAAAATAGCTGGGTATTAGTAGTTTTAGTGAACTTGCTTATGTGAATGATGGAAACGTTTAGAAATTAGCAACAATACCCATGGCCACTAGATTCCTCTTTTAGCCAGCAATACAAAATACATATAATACACAATACAAGGGGAACCTTAAAACCGGCTTTAGATCTTGCTCTTTTATATTTTTTCAATGTCCTGAGTGCTTAAACATTTCCAGGTAACTGCTACGAAACCTTTCCCTCCTCCTGTTTCCTGCAGGACAGTGCATCTGCTGCAGATGACACCCAGAGCAGTGACCGAGCTGCCTGCAAACACGCTGAGGTGCCCGAGTCAAACACCAGGAGGAGAAAGAACAGGAAGCAGAAAGAAAAAGTAGGTCCCTGAATCACCTCAATTTGAAAAACACACTCTAATCAGTACTGATGTTCATTTAAGAATAGAGAAGCTAAAAGTTTCTAGTTGGAATTCTGGACAGGGGAGGGCAATGAGTAGTGCTCTCCCCTTTCTCAGTTACTGTTAGATATGTACGAGATGGTAATTCAGGTGCTGTTGATGTTTCAGCCATCTTTGTCTGACCCCCTCCGGCGCAAAGAGACCAGGCAAAGCGAAGCCTTTCACAAGAGGAAAGGCAAACTGCAAGGAGCCTCCCTTCATGCGTGCATCCCTCCACACAGTTACAAAGCCTATCAGCTCTACACGCTGTACCGTGGCAAGGATGGCAAGATCATGCAGGTAAGTGCACAAACACTCCCCTGTTCTGTCAGCGTAAAGATTAATATTCATGTAGTTGCTCAGTTATGTGTTCTGTAAACTCATTCTTCAATGTCCTTCTATATGGATGAATCAAGGTAATTTATTTATTGTAATGTAATGTAAGTTGTAGCCCCTTCATGCTACACACACATAGAACATATATACAAATATTTAAATTTAGAATAGAATAAAATAAAATAAATAAAACAATATATAGTTATTTTTTGAATTTGCATCCCTGGGAATGTAAACAGCAGATAGTGTTGATAATATGGTAGCCATCTTAACATAAAAAAAACAAAAAACTTGACATCTGGGAAACATTGTCTATCAACTTTGTCTACATTTGAGCACCAAGCGTCAGATGTAGACACAGAGTCCTCCTCCCCTCGCCTTGCTGGAGTCTTGCGTTCTGTCGGCGTGGAACATGGTCCACCTGTTGAGTGCAATAGCTTGATTCGGGATGTTGTGATGGAGCCAGGTCTCTGTAAGATTTGGGCACAACAGTGTCTGATTTCCCGTTGCTGGGTTAGCCTGAGTCCCATTTCGTCCATTCCATTTTCATATGACCGGAGAGTAGCCAGGAGGATATAGAATATTTGCTAGGCTTACTGCAAATTACCACCAGGGCCACAAAATTTTACACCACCACATGTTTTCAGTTTGTGGTGTATTTTCACTGAAGATGTAAACAAGCCCAGACAGAGTTGATTTGAATGAAGTGCCACTAAAAAGGACCTAGAGCCGAAATTTTGAAGCAAGATCAATGGGTTACCAGCTATCTCTGGGTTTAACTCAGGTTTTCTGTTATTACGAAGCTGGCTCATTTGCTGGCTCATTTGCTGGTTCAGGAGCAGGTTAACAGGATCAGTTCAACAACCTGGCAACTGACCAATCAGCTCACTGAAAAAAATAGTGTTATGATTCCCACAGGTTCCTGACATGGGCAAAACTGAGTTTACAATAAAATGCCAAGTAATACAGAGCAATAAAGACATTTTTATACATCAGTAAAAAAACTTTGCTCACCATGATAATTATGTCTGAAATAGAAGAATTTTTTTGTCCATTGTGTCCACTACTCTTAAACCAGGGCTTCTAACAAACAAATAAAAAGAATACCCAAAGTCACCTTGTATTTGATAAACTAATTATGAATGGAGTGACATTTTCTTAAACCTTTTTTCTTTTTTTCAAAAAGATGATTTTGGGGGGGGGGGGTCATTTTCATCTATATAGGCAAGCACTGTAACCATTCAGCTAACAGGGCACTTCCTTCAAGTCTTTTTTCACACAGTGAGACTACCTTTACCTTTTCCGTCTGCATAAATGTTACTATTGAAAATAATTGGTAATCCATTTATTTTCTAAACTTATTCCAATAAACTTTAAAAAATGTCTTTTAAACAATTCTTCAGTTGGGCTTAAATATCACTTTTTGTTCCCACAGTAACCCAATTCCTCCACAGATCACATTGTGTGTGATTGGCTTGTAATTAGGAAGTCCACTTCTTTGATGTGAACACACTCACAGCTGGACTGGACTGAACCAATAACCAGCTTTGTGATAATGGTTATCCAGGATCACCAATGTTAGGCTCAGTGTAGCCAGTTAAACAAAAGAGAGCCGGAATGAGTTTAACTTGCTTTGTGCTACAGGCCCCTGATGATGGGCTGTTTTAAGACAGTGTGTGGAAAGTAATAGGATACATAAAAAGGTCTTCTCTACTGCTGAACTTGAACGCTGGTTGAAGAGAAGACACTGTTTTGCAACAAGGAAACAATAGTTAAAAGTCAAATAGGCAAATTTACAAACAATGGATTGCGGCCACTGATGCCAACATGAATTGGGCTAATGATATCACAGCGCAAACATGGCCATAAAGTGTAACTGAGTGCAATTTGCCCTTCTTTTGCATCTGATTGCAATTATCCATGTGGCAAAGTAGGCTATAAATGGTGGCTTTGCGCCAAGAACACAATAGGCAGGACAAAGGCAGAGAGAAGGAGAAAACTGAAATTTACATCATTTACAATCAAAAAGTGATTTTCTCCTTCGAAATATCTGCTCATGAGCACACTTGGCATGCCGATGCCTTCGCCTGGCTACAATCACTGCTGCCATGATCACTGGAAAGTCTAGGTGTGACACCCCTTATAAATGCAGTTACCACCAACTCCCTGAAGACGATCATAATTTTCACTCCAACTGTGTGTGGCTGTTAGCGCTGGTGTTTGTGAATTGGACTTTTTTTTGCAATGAGGCTCATTTGCATAGAAAGGGGGCAATTGTGCACCAACTGTATGCATATTCTGCTAATTTAAATATGTGCAAATAGCACCAAGACCCTATTTGCTTGGCAGCGCAGTTAGGGGTGCATTTAACCCTTCGTGGGTGCTTTGAGAATTACACGGTTTCTTTTTGTCTTATTTGTGCAGTTTTAGTGGCCGCAAAAGCCACGCAATCCCTTTGGGAATTCACCTCTAAATGTTTTCAGCTCAACAAAAAGATTAGTGATTAAATGAAAAAGGCCTCGGTGAGAGACAGGCTGACTTTGTATAGTATATGATTGGCTGCTTCAATCATAACACATTAGACTGGGCCTACTATTTGTCAGGAAAAATACACATTTAAGCAGTGGGCCTTGGGGGAAACAGAAAGGTAAAACTGTGTGAAAAATATTAGGCTGTAGTTAGTGCATTGTTGCTCTTTATACTTTCTTGCTGTCACAAGTGCTTTCATTGGCTGAACTATTACTGAAATGATTGATTATTAGAAAGGCTCTCTCTGTGTGTCCAATAAAACACTGCTGCATATTTTACAACTGCTTTTTGCATTATGTTATATCACAAATACTCTTTGTCTCTGCTGCAGTGGTCAGTCTGCAATGATAAATCAGCTTTATCTATTAAAAATGTCCATTCCCTCCTCCTATATGTTGCAGTCCTATGAAGAAACATTCTAAAATACATATTGCATTAACCTAAGCTATCTTTAGCGTTGTCTCTTTTCTGTCATTTTACCAGCACCAAGCTTTACTGTGACCCCATAGTAAATATGACGCTTTTTGACAATTTAGCAAAAAACAAAAAAAAATAGTATAAAAGACTTAATACTTGGATAAAGTTGTACCTGGAATTTGGGACTTTGTTGGACATGTTTGTTGTGTGTGCTGTTTTGTTGATGTTTGCGGTGGGTTGCAGGCTCCTCTAAATGGCTGCCGCTGTGAACCTCTCATCAGTAAACTGGAGAACCAGCTGGAGGCCACCAAGGAGGAGATGAAGACTGAGATCCACACTGTCCAAGACCTGATGAACAGCAAGATGGGCCAGCTGGACCGCAAGAACAAACACCAGGTAACATACACATGCTAACACAGGAGAAAATATTACTTACTTCATTTTTTGTTTTGGTTTGAACTGCTCACATACAAGCAGAGCAAGTGTTGTGAAAAAAAAAAGTCACATGGACTTATTTCTTAGCTGAGTTTTGGTGTTATCCAGAGATGTCAGGGGTCAAATCATACCAGATTCAAATTCCTATGGCTACATCCCAATTCCCTTAATTGCATCCACGTTTCCCTCACTTGCGTCCTTTTCCTGCATCTTAGTCACTCCCACTGAAGATGCAACAAGAGATGCAGGAAAAGATGCAACAAGAGAGGAAACCAGGAAACGCGTTTTAGAGAAATTAGACCTTCTTTCCTCTGAACCGTCATCTGAAGCCACATTCGTTTCTGATGACGCCGGCACAGCTGGATCAGAGCTGGTCAGTTGGCTTTAAAAACCAGATCAATTGAACCACTTCACTGCTCAAGACACTGAATGCACATGAACAATTTCTAATGGCAGCAAGCCTTTTTATTTAACCTGGCTGGCTCTGTGCATGAGGACATTGTTATGTTGAAACAGGAAAGGGACAAACACAAACTGTTGACAGAGAGAACACTATTGTCTGAAACAGCTGAATAAAAATGCAGTACAACTAGAGTAAATGTAGAAGTGAAAATCTTAACAAAGCAGAGCCACTTAGGCTGCTTTTATCTCTGCTGTCGTGTTTCTGGTTGCAGTCATGATGTGTGTGACTTGTGGTTTTAACTTTAGATCCGAGCTCTTGATAAGATGACAGTGGAGAGAGTGTCAGCAGAGAGGAGCGAGTGCCTGCAGAGAATTGAGCAGCGGGCCCTGCAGGAGAGACTGGAGTCAGAGAAGAGACAGGTAACACAAACAACTACAGCTCACCTGGAGGCTCTGCAGCTGATTAAGTCATCACTGAGGTGTTGGTACTGACCCGTAACCCTGTCAACACAGCACAGTGTTTACAGTGTTGTGGAAAAGTTGCATACCTCTACATTTATTATTATTATTGTTCTAGTAATTTTAAAATTTATTTAGTTGAATGTTTTGTCTGAGATCATTACCTGCTGTGTTTTCTATTACATCAAATAAGACAAGTAAAAATTAAAGTAAATAAAAATAGGCTGTACAAAAGTAGAGTCTATAGTGTCATCAGAAATATTTTGCTGAAAATATGGTTGGCAGCTTACACAGCCATTGTCCCACGTGAAATCCAACCTCGTCGGAAGAAGCTGCGGGCGTGCTTCCCAGCTGGTTGCTACACCTTTGTGGCCAAAGTGTGGCTTATGTGTATGGGCGGCAGCGCCACCTAATGCACCCAGTCAGATGACGTGGGTGGGTGTACTTTAGCTGCGGGTATTTTCCTATCAAAGAGAAGAGAGTAAGAAAAAAAGAAAAGGTGCTCTTCGTGTGTACTGGTAACTGGCACACCTCCACAGTCCACCTCAGGCTTCCGTGGGGGGTGAATAGTGCACCTGTGCATATTTCCCATTTTGGTTTCACAAGCATTCACATTATTTTGTTGTGCAGAAAGAAAACATAAAAAGAAGAATAAATGGCAAGCCCAGTGGGCCACACCTGTTTGGGCTGTGGGATTAAGATGCCAATGTAGGATGGTCATAATCACTGTGCATTGCTTAGGTCTGAACCATGCAAGCATGGCCAGTCGGGATCCTGCCTGTTGCCAGAATTGTTTTATTCTGCCAGCTAGAGTGAGGGAGGCTATAGGGCACTGGCACATGTGTGGAGGAAAAGTAAGTAGAGGAGGAGCTGGAGCAACCACCTCCCCTCTATCACCAGCTTATTACTTGGACCGCTCAGGCATTGGAAATTTAAATGCCAGCTGGATGAGGCCTGGGGCCCTCCCGTTTTGATGATGAAGAGGCACCCTTTTTTGGTACAGCTGCTTTCTGATTTAGAGGAGCTGGTGCTCAAACTGTTTGTCAAACCATCTGAAGCCCGTCACTGGTCAGGTCTATGTAGACAGAGGACTGGCTGTGGACCACTGACTCCCATGGATCAGGCCTTGGTGTAACCCGCTTGGGGAAGCTGAGCTGCCCAAGCAGGAACACTAAAATGATGGATGCCATGCTCGCCAGAATACATGGAGCTGTGGCAATCAAGGGATAGCTGGTTAACATGGGGATAGCTGGTTAACATGGAGATGCAGCAGGTTTCCTCGCTCCTAGCTAGGTGCAGGCAGTGGCAACTGGCAGGGCCATGGCCTCCCTCTGGATGGTGAGGCACCACCTCTGACTGTCTCAGTCACAGCTGCAGAGGCAGGACACATTTTAGAGCTTAACGTGATTGGCAGAGTGAGCTCACTGCCCAGGGACACCCAGACGGTTAGCCCTGACGGTTCTCAGAAACCAGCCCCCCCTTGCTGCTTCTCGGGACAGTGCCTGTCATGGGTGACCCTTGGGGTGGACACCTGAGTGGTTTCCACCATGACTCAGGGTTATCATTTGCCATTTCTGCGCCCAATGTCAGCCACTTTCTCAGTGGTAGCAGACCCTCAGCGCAGGGGGGTTCTGGCTGCAGAGATCTGTGGTGTTATCAGCCTATACTGTCATCAGAAATATTTTGATGAAAATATGGTGCGTATGTGTTGACATCTGTGTTATCCGCTTACCAAGTAAGAACAAGAGCTGGTCTACAGGAAGCGTGGCAGTTTAGCTAATTTAGTTTAAGTGGAGGAGAGGCCACAGGGCCCTCCTGTATGCCTTCCTACCCTTCACCCTCTTGCATCCACTCCTGCAGAGAGTCCAGGTGGAAGAGGTGAGCCTCATCCTGATGATCCAGATGATCCCGTCCAGATGATCTGGTTCTCAGCAATAGCACCACTCCTTCGAGGACACCCCTGTTAGCTCCCTGTTTGGCAGATCCTGCTGTACCAGTCCCACGGGACTCTTTTCCATCCTTTTTCCACAGTGGCTCAGTCTGTGGTGAGCATCAACTCCATCAACTAGGGCAGCATATTCTTATCATTGGGGAGTGTTTCAAATATGGTGCAATTCAAGACGGGTGGATCCCCTCTCCTGCATTGCCCATGACATCCTCCAGTTCCTCCAAGAAATGTCAGAGGTGGGCACGTCTCCCTCAACTTTGAGGGGAGCCATGAAGGCAGGCCGTGTTGGGCCTCAGAAACTGGCACAGGGTTGTTGCAACCTTATTGTTCAGTTTCTCAAAGGCGCTCGTAGGGTTACCCCATACCACAGAAGGCCAGCTATCCCTCCCTGGGATTTGGAGGTAGTGCTGTCAGCCATTCAGCATGACCCATTCAAGCCCCTTGAAAGCCCCTTGTTGAGTGGAATGGCTTTATCTCAAGTTGGCATGTCATTGTGTCAGCTAAAAGAATAGGAGAGCTCCATGCCCTTTTGGTGCATGAGGAATGCTGCTGCTGATGGGTGATGTTGGGGTGGTGTGACGCCCGAACCCCTCATTCCACCCTAATGGCCAGGCCACACCGCCGACCTGAGCAGCGCATGACGGCTACCTCGCTAAACTGCTGCTGCTGCCAGCCTTATCTTTCTACATTGAGTTTGCCTTTGATAATAGCCATCAATAATACATTTCATTTATATTTAGTTTAGACAGAAAAAGGTTAAGAGGCTTGTGGTCAGTTATAATTGGAGAGTTAAAAAAATTGTTTTTGATTTTTTTCACGTTTGTGACATATTCTACAGATATCGATATTGAAACTGAAACTGAAATGTGTACTATTGCTGGTCTGATGTCAATATGACAATCAACAGATCATTTTTACAGTGTATTTTTGCGCACGTCACACAGGTTAGAGCTGTGTGGCAGCTCTAACCTGTTAACATGGGTGCCGAAATGAAAAGCAAGAGGTTCCGCGACGCACACGCGCAGCTCAGGATGGTGGTGTGACCCGGCCGTTAGGTCTTGTCTGACTCCCATCCCAGCCAATCTATCGAGCTGCACCCTTTCGACCCTCCTCAGGACAGTGAAGCAGGGTTGAGTGGGCAGTCACTGCTGTACAGGACCTTAATGGTGTACCTTCGTAGGACACATTTGTATGTTACAAATCTAACTGCCTTGGGCAATCAGTCACCAAGACTAGGCCCTGTTGTTGGGTTGTGGATGCAACAGGCAGGCCGCGTGCATTCCACACGGGGCCTCACTACCTCATGGGCATTATGGTAAGGTGCCCCTCTATCTGAGATTTGCACGGTGGCCTCTTTGTCGACCCCATCCAACTTTATCAAGTTCTACTGCATGAACGTGGCAGTTGTCTCCTCATTCGCTGAACGTGTGCTGGGCTCAATGCAGCAGGACATGGTTTGACATACCATGCCTCTAGGACCACCGCTCTTACAAAAATGGACCCTGGCTTGGAGTGATGTCATTTTCTTTGAAAGCTAGCCTTGCAATCTAGCAGGCTAACTAAGTGGTCTTCCACCCATTTACAACTGGCCTTAGCGTCTAAAGGAGACAACTATGCCTTGGTGGCATCTTGCACGTAGGCCATGGGTGTGTACATAGTGTATCTTTCTAAATAGTTCCTTTGTCTGAGCACTCTGGTGGTGCTGACGTCTCATTCAAAGTCAACTGTCATTTAATTCTCCCGCAGGAGCAGCTGGGTCTGCTTGGTTTCCTCGTGGTGTGTCTTAAAGAGTCCCCATATATGGAATATATAGGGTGGTAGAGAGATAGTCTCGGCACCTTAGAGAACGGAAGTGTAACCCAGGTTCTCTGAGTGGAGAGACTATGGCTCAGGAGGTAATCCCAGGGCTGGCGGTTCGATCCCCGGCTCCTCCTGTCCACATGTCGAAGTGTCCTTGGGCAAGACACTAAACCCTAAGTTGCTCCCGATGGAGGCCAGAACCTTGCATGGCAGCTCCGTCAGCATCGGTGTGTGGGTGAATGAGACCAATCTGTAAAAGTGCTTTGGAAACCGTTATGGTTGAAAAGCGCTATATAAGTGAAGTCCATCCACTATCTTTCCAGCTCCAGGCCGCTCCGCAACGCTTTCCAATCAAGGTTAACCGGAGAAGGCCAATCGTGCGTGGCCCCCACAGTTGATGTGTCTTAAAGAGTAAGGCCCCCGCAGTTGATGTGTCTTAAAGAGTAAGGCCCCCACAGTTGATGTGTCTTAAAGAGTAAGGTTACACATGTAACCTTCCGTTCAGTTGTTAAGACTTAATCACAACTACCAAATTATTTAATAGTGACCAGCAGATGCCAACACTGTTATAGCCTGAAAAGGCTGAAATCATCAATCACATGCTGGGTTGACTTTTCCTAATATTCACGTTAACCAAAACTATACTAATTATGAAAAGTGCAATAATTAGCTGGGTTGTGAATTTACAAGAATTTTGGTGAGTTTGAAATGACAAATTCGCCTTGTTGCAAATATGTAACCTTGCCAGTTTAAAGTTGTGTCATTTCTTTCTGGATCCTTCTTCAACTCACTTAAGATTTTTATGAATAATATCCCAAATAGCATAACTGATATGGTCAGCATACTGTAGGGGAAGTGATTTACATATACTATAAACTGTATGTCAAAGCACATATAATGGTGCACACAATAAATGAAGGGTAGTCTCAATCATGACAGGCTGTGATGCAGCTCCAATACATAACCCCTGGAGACCTGATTCAGTGCTTGAAGGAGGTTCATTGTGGTTAAACATAATTGTAGTCCTTATTTTTACAACACTGAGGAGTCACTGCATTCAGCTCTGAAGAATCTTTAGTTTTTAGTTCACATTTATTAGATAGTGGACAGTATAGAAGCAGACTGGAAACAAGGGGGGTATGACATGCAACAAAGGTCCCCAAATGGTGGAATCGAACCTGGAACTGTGCGGTTATATGTGGTATGCTCCCTAACCATTTGGCTATCAGGACACCCTGTCAGCCCTGAAGAATCCCACCTAGTGTTTGCTAAAAGTTACTTTTAGCTCTTTATACAAAGCTCCTATGTTCTATTTTTTTACAACAACAAAAAAAAAATAGAGAAGTTAAGGACCATTTTTGAGACGATTTCTTAGAAGCTTTATATATACCTGCCAAGAATATCAGTGGGTTTTTGGAATGGTTTTAAAAGTAGGTGTACTTTTAGTCTTATTGAGGAATTAAAAAAGTAGCAGCTAAATATTCTTTTCTTTTAATGTACTCTCAGAAATGTCCTGACAAAATTTAAATTGAATGTTTTTCATAAGTCAAGTACAGAGTTAGTTAGATCTGCATCAAGCCCACTGTGACAAGACTGAAGAAATCCCCAAGGATTTTTCATGTACAACAAATGTGACATTGATCTAAAGATCACGACTTAAACTTTTATCAGCAATTGTTCCTCTCAATAAATGTGACAAAGTAATATATGGTAAACTCTTTTCTGGTTGTATCTTCCCTTCCCTTGTATCCACTCTTGTGAAGGAGTCCCTCGTCAGTGAGCTGAAGAGCTGGTGTCTGTCCAAGCTGCAGAACATGGAGGTTCGCTTCACAGCAGACCCAAGCAGCACCAAGCTTCAGCGCTCCTCCTCTGTGGCCGAGGGCCTGAATGATGGAGTCGGCCTCACTGTGCTGCCTACTGGCCCGGGAGTCAGCTCTCAGTGCCTGGAGCTCCACAACAGCCCTGCCTTCCTGGACTCCAGTCGGGAGGAGCCTGGTGTGGCAGAGGACGGCTCAGCCAACCACTACTTTGTAGTTCATGTGGAGAGCTCTCCAGGTAACGCCTCAACAAACAGCTCACCCAACCAAGTCTGTAAATCTAAACATTTTTAAACTGCACAGACACAGACTCACAGAGACTGAGACTGAGTTTCCACATCAAATGAACTTTCAACCCCATAAATTATTGGCTGGAAGTTAATGATAAAATAGACAGTAAATAGTCCAATATCTCTCAGAAATTACTAGTAGAATAGTAGTACTAGTAAAATAAAAAGCAGGAATTTGCCTTGATTCACCCAATATTTCTTTCTTTCCTTGCTGATAGTGAAAACTGTGAATCTAGCTTTTCTTTTACAATTTTTTTACAACTGTTATTACCTTGTCCTCACCTGTAAATTGTTCACCTATTAAAACTCACAATTGCTGTGTATTTTACTAGGTTATGTTGGTAATTGATACATAATTTCTAAGATACAGTATTAGCAATTAGTTTATTACTGGAAATCATTGACCTACTGTAATGTAAAAGTTGTCAAACTTTTAAAGGATGATTCTACATGAACATGCCAGATTCTGACCAATACTGGTCTTCTTCATGTAAATGTGAAGGAATGAGCACGCCTATATGTATAGTTGAACTGTGATGACATGTCACACATCATCAGTGAATTGGGTAATTGATAATGAACATCTGAAGACAAAGTCATTCATTGACTAGGAGTGATCACACTATACCCATGTGAATGGCACATCAACATTACATTAACAGTACAGTATTAAAGGCATACATATTGCACATGAGAGAAATGTCAGTAAAGCAAGTAAGTAAAGCTTTATTTATATAGCACTTTTTAAAACACAGTTACAAAGTGCTTCACACACGCATACGAAAAATCTAAATGAATAAATACATAAAGGAAAAATAAATTGCAATAAAAACACAGCACAAAAAAAAAAAAACAGAGGGGGAGATTTATAAAAAGGCTTGCCTATAAAGATGGGTTTTTAGAAGCCGCTTAAAATTGTGCAAAGATTCAGCAAATCAAATGTAAATATATTATATATTACAATGCTTTGCTATATTCATTGATTCATATACTTGAGCTAACAATATCAAAAGCAAACGTGCACCAAACACAGATGCCTTATCATAAAAGAGAGAAGGAAAGTATAGCCTAGATAAAATTTACTAATAATTTCTAGAAGACACTTAGATGTACTCAAGTCTCAGTCCCCACCACCCACAGAAACCCCAGGTTGCAGCTACCATCAGACGCTCCCACACCACCACACAACCCTGCGGCGCAACGCCTGATTCTATGTGATTTTAAGTGACCAAGTGCACATAAATAGTGTTTCCTGCAGTGTTCATGGTTTACTGCATTAAACCCCACCGGTGAAATTCATTTGTCGTCCTCATCGATATGTTTTTAGGTATGGGAGTTTAGACAGTTATCCTGTGATGCACTATGAATAGTATGAGAGGAGACGATAACGTTCTTGTTTCCCTAATTGACTCATTGATTTGACATGCTCATGTTGTACAGCGGCATCTAGTGGCCACGGTCGTCAAAGCAGCTCCATTAGTAATTTAACAAGAAAATTACTGCATGACTTGGTGAGAGAGTATAATGAACAACCCTGGATGTCTTTTTAAAACGTATCATTTGGTGAATCAGTTCTATTTGTGAAACACAGAGTCCCTCATCACCTCCAAAACTCCAGTACTGGTCTTCTTCACCTTCATGGTGGTGGGGTATAATGTCCATACTGCGTTTGTAACCCAGCAACTCATCATCCAGACATCACACATATACAAAGGCAACATACAAGTAAAAACTATTCTCCCCCTCAAAAAATGTGATAATGTGTGATGTGTAACTTTTTTAACATGAAGCTGAGGTTATCTCATTATCATTACAATGCTTGCCTACTGCAGCCTATACCTCGGGATATTTCTGGTCCAATAATGCCTATATGATTATTATGCAGGCTACAGGCCATCTGTCAACACTAGCGAACTGGATAGTAAAGGTTAATATCTGTAATAAACACAAAATTTCCTCAGAAATCATTAAAATGTCTGACAGTATTCACTTTTTCGCTGTGCGTGCTCCTGTGAGGCGCATGCAGCGGTCACTTTCAGCGCGTGCATGTCAAAGCTGTATCATCACAGTTGATCTCTATATACAGCTGTGCTCACACCTGAGGAAGAGCATTCGTGTCAGAAACAATGTTATGTAGAACAAAAGAAAAATTGTCTTTTTATGCAGATAATTGTTGAGCAATACTTGTGTGCATACACTGATTATAAACATTTAACAGATCAAGTCAATTAAAAAAGTACATATAACTATATTTAAAAAGGAAACCATTTTGCAATTATTGGACAAATGTTAGAAATTGCAAGCTGTTCACTAAGATATTTGCCAAGTAATTTCTTGAGTGTTGGCCTTATTGTTTTTGCATTAAACTTTGGCCTGTAATTTACAGAGATAATATCTTATTCTGTCCTGCAATGAGGGTAAACTGTTCTGCACTGTTGCCAAGGGATTTTTCTTGTGGAGAAAACAGTGGTTTAAGATTAAGCTATACCCTATGAGACCACTCTTCTTTAGGATGATTTATAATGCAGTGGATACAGGTGTATGTAATTGACATTGCATGATTTTAAGTGAACAATGACCTTTTTGAATGTAATAACATTGCTGTCAGAGAAGAACATCATCACTGAAATTTTGACACAGTCTGCCCATGGCATGCTTGTTCATTAATCAGTTATACTGCAGTTTATCAGGAGGATGGCTTAAAGAATATTTGCTGTGTAGAGGTTACTGTGTAATTGAATGTGCTCATTGAATCTCTTTTGAACACGTAACAGATGGTGATAAGACTCAGAATGCAGAAGTCACCTCTCCTGCAACAGCTAAGAGCCTGTCATCTGTCCAAGTGGTTCGGCCGAAGGAGCGTTCAGTGATCTGTGCTGAGACCCAGAGGAAGAACCAGGACCTGCAGGACGTGGACATGGTGGAGTACAGGAAGAGGGGGGGCAGGAATTACAGAGCCAGCAGCCTGTCTCCGGCCACAGAGCGCTGCTTCAGCAGCAGGACTGAGGCTGGGCTCAGAGACAGGGAGCGAGGGCGGGACAGAGGGAAGCACCACAAGAAGCATTCCCAGGGCAGGACTAAGTCCAGAGGGGCCACAGGGGTCAGGACTCTGGAGGTCTTTGGAGACCAGCCCAGTGAACCTTCCTTTTCCTTTGCTCAGGAGAGGGACAACATGCATGCTGTGGAGGTGACCCAGTACTTCTTCGAAGCGGTGTCGACGCAGATGGAACGCTGGTATGAGAGGAAGGTGCAGGAGGCTCGCTGGCAGGCCAATCAGAGGGCTCAGGCCGACAGAGCCACTCTGATCGAGAGGATCACTTACCTGGAGGACGAGCTGCGTATGCTGAGGACTAACAGACATGACGACTGCTGACACACACCTCATCTGTCACTACCAGAGGCCTGTACTATGAAGCAAGGTCAACAGACCCAGGATATCTTTTCGTTATCTGGCTTCACTAAACTTAACAACCGCGATCACGCTAAGCGGTCACACGACGCTGGTTATCATCGCGCGTTCACATGAAAGGGGCGGTGTTTGCAGCATATGACCAATCACAAACATGACAAGTGTAGTGGCAGCAGAGCGGCATACTTTACAAACGAAGAGCAAAGTATAATATTAGAGAAATACGAAGAAGTTAAATACATAATCCAGGCTAAAAGCAACAGCTGCAGCTGCTGAATGCAGGAAAGACAGCTGGCAAAAATATCGCTGACTGTGTGAAGCACAAATTAACAGGCTTATAATTTCACTGCCCCATCAGTAGTAGGCTATTCCATTAAATGAATGTGTTGCTTAGATGTATTATGGCGTGTATGATAATTTTAGCCTGATTCTTTCAGCTGCACCCTGGTGGTGTCAAACGGACTTGGGAGCAAATAAAAAATAAACATTAAAACATAATTTAGCGGTAAATAGGCTTACTTTCATATCTTATAAGTTCAAAGTTTTAGTGCTTTAGTGCACTCTCTGTTGTAGGATGATATCAGGATACAAAAGCACAATGGAATGGATTTGACATTGCTTGCAAGAAGCTGACACAGATAAGTCAATCCCTCCGACGAGACACTATCTCTCATATAAAAGTACCACGTACCGAGCGCCACTTCTTTTCTATTGGTGATGCCGTTTGGTCAGTAGGCGGTGCTTATCTACGCGTTGATCTGTTATCTCGAACATAACCTGCTACAGAGCAGGTTAGGCGTGCAGCATAAGTTACCATGGCGATTTACCCCGGTAAGAAGTGAACTACCGTCGTAGTACTGAAAACCCAGGGTTAAACCTGAAGTTTAACCGCTTCTTGGTACAGGCCTCTGGTTACACAAAAACTGAGATTAGATTTGACCCTCTTTCAACAGCCATGACATGATCTGGATTTATGACACAAGCAGACATTCTCTTCCTGGACCAGTGAAGTCAAGTATACTGAGAAGATAACTGAATTTATATTTCCTTTGCTATGAGGCCTGGATCCACTGAATCATACCATAATGAAATACAGCTATTCCATTTTTACAGATGCCTAAAAATGTTCCACATTCAAATCCCTGGCCTGTTGGTTGTCAGGGTAGCACTGGACTGGATTGGTATTGAGATGTGTACATACATCCCATATATAAGGGCAGCTCTTGTGCACTGTGTTGTAAATAAACCAGTAGATATAAAGCTAGGTGTCAAAAGATAGATCTAATGTGCCATTTAAATGACAGATATACTACATCACATCACACTGCACTATGTGCAGTGTGTACACACATATGTCCACACATTATAAGCCCAATCATATGTGTAAATGTCTTTCACTAACACCAGGCATAAATGATCTGCACAATCATATCATTAGATAGTAGTGAAAGCTGTCACTTTTGGATGGAGGGAATTACAGTATGATAAGCTTTTTATTAGTATCTGCATGTTGGAATTAGCCTTGTGACCTACTGATTATTCATGAGAATGTAGCTAAACTGACACTGTATATTACTGTACTGAAGGTTTTTTTGAGAGTATCAATAGTTGATTTTGCTGTATGGTATGTATGGAGGCTTGAGTATGCCAATAGAATAATTACTACTTATTACGATTAATATAATGATGAACAAATAATAGAATTGTAAAATGGAATTGCAAAATGAAGTTTAAAAAGGTTTTTAAATTTTACTTTTTTTGGTATTCCATTTATTTGTCTGTCTCACATTCAATTTGTCTTCGCTTTAACGTGAACGGTTTCTATTTCATGATCACTTTAAAGATGTGTAAGCAGTGTGGTACATAAAAATATAGAGGTACATGCCCTTCAGAGGCTTTGAGACTAAAGCATACAAGATGTTTTTTTTCTACCTTTCAGTTAATATTAATTTAAAATCCCTTTGACAGTATTTTCATTGCAAAAAGAGATGACTTATGTTGATGATTAAATAATTATTCCATTGGCACACTTCAGACTCCTTAGATTAGAAAGTAGAAGCGCATGAATAACTGCCCTAACAGCTTCCAGCTAAAAATGTATCACTTAAATACAGCTCACTCAAGGAATGACATAGCTGCTCTCACACATCCATCATCCCACTGCCATACAGACCAGGTTTCTGGAAGTTTCTGCCGGCACTCAGTTGTTCAGTTTTGTAGTGGATAGTAGCTGTTTATTAACTTCAGTATCTTCGTGTGCAAGTGGAATAAAGTGCTTACAATGCATCGAAATGGACAGTAAGAGCCAAGGTGATGCAACACTTTGCAGACTGGCTTTATGTAATTGTATGTATGTGTCCAATCTTCCTGTTTGTGACTAAACCAGCCGAGGATCTCTACTACAGTCGACACTAGAGCTGCAACAATTAGTCGATTGAAAGAAAATCAACAATTTTGATAATTAATCATTTGTCTTTTTTTTTAAAGCAAAAATGCCCAAATCTCTGATTGCAGCTCAAATTTAGGATTTGCTGCTTTTCTCCGTTTTATATTATTTTTTCTGAAGTTTTACTGTCCAAACGATGAATTGAGAAAATAATCAGCAGACAAATGCAAATAATCATTAGTTGCAGCCCTAGTCGACACCAAAAAAGCCATGTACTGATTCTGAACAGCTGACTACTTATGTTCTCATGTCCCAGAATGTCAATGCCCTGCCAATCTTGTCTACCTGTAAAGGACAGTCGGGACATAAAAGATGGATTCTGTCAGAACATGTTGCATGAAGAAAGAGTTATGTTGTAGTATTACTGTCTGCTGTATGTTTAATGTAGTGACTGTGTGCTCATACAGGTTGGTTAGTTTTACATGGATAACTCTGCACTCTGTATGATGATGCCAGAAAACATATTTTGTATTAAGAAAATGATGATTCTGAATTTGTCTTAGGTTTCATTATTTCCTGTTTAATACATACAATATGTAGAATACATAGCAACAAAAATCTGGCAGATGGGCTCAGTTAGCCTCACAAGTTAGAGTTTCCATTATCATGGAAAAAAATCCTCACCACCGTATTGTGAGCAGCAGCACAGGAGGTTTGCAGGATGATGCCTTAAGGTCAGTTCCATCAATCCATCCTTGAAAAGGTGTCCAGCCAAAGGCAAGCTTCCATACATTCACTTAGCATTGTTCACTTACAGTGACACTACCCTGATCAAAGGTTTCCCTGTTAGCACTTACAGAGTCTCCACCAATCACATGATGGTCTTCATTGAAAGCCAGATCAAGATCAGTTCATAGTCCACAGCAGCTCACAGTATTTAACTCCTGGCCAACGCCAAAGACTTCTGCAGCTCCTCTAGATGGTTGTTAGCTTGTGTGACCATCATACGGATGGCATCCTGAATGAATGAGAGGAAAAGCAGCAGTAATGGACAGAACAGAGGATGCTGGGAAAGTACAGTGTCTCTACACACATTCCATCTCAAAAGTCCATACATTTAGTTTGAGAAAAAATTGTAACTCAAGGTTAATTTGCTAGCTTTTTCCTTTTTTCTTGATTAGTTCTGAGCAAACTGCTGATGAAAACTATGAGATGTGGTTGAAAGCTCCAGAAACAGCGGACATTGAGTTAAGCTTTTTTGGTCAAACTACAGTTTCCAAGGTCAGGAATGAACTTTCATGCAATTAGTAGTCATTGCAACAATAAATATGTATTGGAATGAAAACTCTTTCGCCATGGTTCTTCAATTCCCAAACTTTTTAGAATCTAGAAACGATCAAGTTTACCATCTTCCCCTTTTTAAGACTTCCCAGACATGAAAGTAAACAAAATGCCTGGGACTCCCCCACCACAACTGAAGGAGCATTTGGATGAGCAAACTGTTTTTGATAGATCTACAGTAAGGTTTAATTTAGCACTTTTAGATATGCTGATTAACATACTCCTGTTGTGAGTATGTCATCAGCTCTTCACTCGAAGAGGGGCAGTTCTGGGTGATCTGGCTACATAATGGAGAGGCAAACACATTTATAATATCACTTTACCTGGTCTGTGGTGTTCTTATTCCTCTTGAACTCATCTCTTGCCCAGTCTCTGAGGTACTTCCTGTCTCCCTCATCTGGTACCTGTCGTATGGTCCTCAGCATGTTTCGGTAAATCCCCAAAACCCTCTGTCTCTGTAAAAACTGACAAAGAATCAGCAGTTCAGACTCAACAGGAGAGTTAAAGACATTTTATTCATGAACGATCTAAAATTTGGACCAAGAATAATACTGACGGCTGCAACAGAGCCTGATTTAAAGAGAATATTCACATTCAGTGCAACCATCAGTTGCAATCGACTCGAAATTTAAATTCCAAAATTACAACTACCATCAACTCCATCTCCACCCCCACCTGATACTCTTGATGATACCTCTGCGGCTACCAATAGTCAATAGTTTTCAGCCTCTCATACTGGACTGACTGAATTGAGTGTTTCATATGATAAAACTAGCACTCCTGAAAAAAGAATGCACATACATTGGCTGAACTAAACTTTGGACCTGGTAGATGTTAACACTGGTTTAGCCTGAGATTAGGCCTGAAAACTCCAGAGTAGAGGGATGTGCTTCAAAATGTTCTGAAAAACATTTACTCAAGTAAGCTTTACATAAATACTACCCCACCAACCTTTAGCCACAGAGGTTTAAATTGCTCTCATATCCATTATTTTTGTGCTGATATGTGCTTTCATTATTGATGACATCCTCCTGAATCTGATGTTGTGTTTCTGTGTGTGTGTTGTTTGGTTTCCATATCTGTGCCATGGACAAATCTAAGCAATACTCTATTATTAACCAACCTGAAAATGATCTTAACAGAATTCCACATTGATAATGCAAAGGTCTCCGTTTAATTGCTGTTTTGACTTTAGCTGTAGTATTTGTTTCTCTACTACGCATAAATAAAGTTCTGAAACAAACACACACACACACAGCTTGCTAACTCCAGTGGTCCAAGCTAAAGCTCTACATAAAAACAGCGGATAAACAAACCACGGTCACCGCATAACTGATAATAGATTTAAACCCAGTTACCTCACTGTAACGTTACAACAGACAGAGTTGCAAAAGGACAAAAGACGTCCTTGACCTGTAAAAATGATTAAAGATGGACAAACAGAGCTGTCAAAAGTCTAACGTTAGCGAGCAGTGCTCGGCAGTGCTAAACAGATCTAGTGTTAACTAACAAGCTAACACCACTAGAAAGATGCCGTATAATACATAAAAGCTTTAGTCTGTCGACCAGTCCAGTTTTAGCGATACACTTTTTTCCTTCCACTGTTGCCTATATTTACCTGTTTTAAAGAAAGAGCGGCATGCGGTAACCTTGAAACTGCCATCTCTGACAGCTTGGCTATGACACACCTTGACAAGCGGATGTTGTTATGACATTAATATCGGCTAATTCACTGTTTGTCTCCTTCTGGTGGAGCGGAGGACAGCAGCCTGCAGGAACATTCTGTAACGGACCTTTTTCACAGCACGCCATGGATAATTAATTACTGTATAATAACAATAATAACAACGGCATTCCATTTACTTTTACCATGTCGTGATACTGAGCAACTTAGTCATTAGTCAGTGTTATTAATTATACCTGTGCTTTTCCTGATATTACTTTATTTGTTCCATGCTATCCAAGGGGACTACAGGACTTAACCTCCTCCAGATATAATACACAAAATTATGATGTGTCTTGATAATAAAAAAATAATGTTTTCACTGAGTGGATAAGACTAGTGTGGAACTGACTCTCTTCAGAAATGTATACTGCACATGTTGAATGATAGCGATACAACTGAATAGCAGCAGGTTAAACTTTGCCTTATCTTTCTGTGTTTGCACAGTTTTTCCCCCTTTCCATATAAAATTGGATAAAAGTTTATGACTTGAACATAAAAATGATTAGGTATTAAAATTGGTAATACATTCGACAGAATAGTTTAGGGATTTTCTTCTCTCAAAATTCTCTTCAAAATGTCTGCTATGAAAAGCACAGAGAGCCTTGTAAACTGTTTATTGTCAGGATCATTCATGTCATGGTTTAACAGATGGATGCAATGAAGAAACAACCTCTTAAATATGGCCAATGTCTGCTTACATGTAAGTCCACGTTACAAAACACAGAGGTGATAATAAACAATGCACATTTCATCAACACCTACTCCTAATGGATATAGTGATAAGCTCTGAGCTCTCATTTAGCAGACGTTACACAGTATGTATGGAAGATGAACAAAGCAGATATGTGTCTTTAAACCACAAAAATGGGTTAACTACTGGGGCATTTATCAGAACTGGAATCTGCAGTCGTTGTGCTTCAAAGTGCATGAGAGCGGTGACCGACTGATACATCACCCCGACAGCTCATTCAGGTGTGAAGTGAGATGCAATAATGTTCTCCTCTCCAAGGCACATTTTTGAGATCATGAACACACCAACATGCTATTGTTAGGTCATGAAGTTAGGAATGGTTCTATTAAAACACAATCCAGCAACTCTGCTCTGTCAGCTCTGTACATCTGTTGTGTTCACATTGATGATGAATGATTTGATGACTTTCTTAACACTGACTAAAACATCCACACAAACATGATTTCGGGGATACAAGGGGGACAGAGGTATTTACTTATTCTTCACTGAGGTGTTTCACACACAAGGGAATCACATTTTTGTTTTTATCATTTCATCTCAGACGTGCAAGTTAAAGCAATCCTTGTTACATTACAAAAGAAACTGATAATTCCCCTGATAACAAGGACAAAACAACAAAGGTTGCTATCAAACTCTACTAAAATCTACAGTAAAAATAAGAAAATAAAGGCACATGTACAGCGGCAAATCCGTCTTCTTTTTTTTTAGTTGTTTTTTTGAGTTGAGGCTGAGAGGCTAGCAGCAGAGTGGCATAATGCAGTTGGTTGCTGCCCACTCCTTCCTTCCTGTGAAAGATGGCTTCTTATTGGTCTACTGGTCGGCTGCAGTGACGAGTTCAAACCACTGTCTGAGCGCGTCACTCAGGGTCTCCGGCAAGGCGTTAACATCTCGCAGGATGACGTAGAAAGGGAAGGGGAACTCTTCCATGTAGGAGCGAATCTCTGGCAGTTCTCCTGGCCCTTTGAATATGGGTACCTTGATGTCCAGGATGGAGTCCTGCAGCACATCACCAGTGTTTAATTACACATTGTATCTGAAGAATAAAAAGGTCAAATTCTTCTTCACTTACCCGTGAGTTGGGGTTGTCAAGCACCATGAAGATGACAAACACATTTGCGCTGCGTGCTGCTCGCACAGCTGCCATCACCCGCTCCTTCCCCTCCAGGAACAACCCCCTGCCATCAGACACGATGACCAGCAGCTGGGCTGTCTCTGTGGAGGGAGGTCAGAGGTCAGAAAGGAACAGTGGAGGGTAATATGTAAACATGCAGCTAGTCATGCAGTTAAAATAAGTTTGTTTGCATTAGCCAAATTTTCCACACCCAACAGTGATATCACTGACACACCCTGGACACACTTCTACTTCACTGCAGCAAGGTGAGAAGTTAAACCACATGAAATTAGTGAAAATACCCTGCTTCCAGACTTCTGAATCAAGCCCCACATCTCAAATTTGTTCACTGATTCAAATAGGTCATGTGTTGTTGTCACTGACAGCTATTTCCCTGGTTGAAAACATCTTGTAGGCAGGATTAAGAATGGGGATCTAATCTTGTAAAATGTAATTCGCTAGTAATAATCTAGCTACAACCATGAAAAATAGCATCAAAATTGACACTTGGATGAGATTGATGCAGTTGTACAAGTTGTGTTGTTGTAAGTCAACAAAAACAAAACTCTTAAATCAACATATTTCTCTGATCTTTGTGAAAAAACTTCTGCTAGCAACTGCTAATGCTGCTTTTGTGTCGACTGAAAATCACATTGTCAGGATGAATACGTCACTCCCTACTAATTGGTTAGCGGAAAATTAAACAAAACAGATTTTCAGCTGGTATTTGCTATGGTATGTTTCTCTTTGAAGCTGCATTAATGTAAATAAATCTCTGTGGATTTGTCACTAATGCATGAAAACCCCACCACTATTTGGAATTTCAGTATCATCTTCTTTTAACCATGTTTTATCTCTTATTTTGATTAGCATGCATAAAGTTTGTATGTGTACCGATTTGGAGCTGCTGATCCAGAAATAACAATTAGCTATTTGTCACAGTAATGCACTCTCTGAAGTAGCTTCCCATAGCAAAAGCAGTACTGTAGATTCCAGTCTTATTTTGTGGTTTACAGGCCTCCATCCCAGCTCCATGAAAAGGAAATGTTAGCTCCACCGGGGGTTTTATAGCTTGACAATGACTTGTTTTTGCCTCAGGGCACCTGGCTCAGACCCTGGGACTTCCTTGTCTCTTGGTTTGTCTCTTGGTCTGTTTGCCACTGAGTGGCAACTCAGTGGCAAACAGGTCAAGCAAGAAGCAAAATTACTTTTCAAGCAGTCACACTAACTGGCATGTACTAAAACCTTCATCAGCCAGCTAGATATTTTAAATGGATTACCTGAGTTTATAGATCCAGGAATCTGCTGTCGTGCTTCTACAAACATTTTTGTCGAGGTCTCCAAAAACTATAGAGGAGAGGCAGGAAGAGAGAATCAGTCTGACAGGAGGAGATGCACTTCAACATGATCAGTCATCATATGTTTAACCACAAGCTACAAGGTAAATAGAGCATTATAACATTGGTTTAGTTTATTCGGTCATTTCCATACAACTCAAATACATATGTAAACTTCAAATGTAAAATAAATAGTTACAAATCAAATCAAAGCAAGTTTATACTGACCGAAAAGGTGTAGGTTGAAGCCTTCGCTTATTACACCTACCCTTTTTACATTAATTATTTTGTATGGATCCCTTTAGATTTATACACTCAGAACATGCATGTATATTATACCCAAAAGTCCCAAACAAAGATTCATACACACACTAGTGTTTATACCTCAGTTTTATATTTGTTAATCTATTATTTTTAAATATGTTTTTAAATCTATTTAGTGTATTACACATTTTCATTTCCTTTTCAAAGCTATTCCACAAATGAACTCCTTTTTCTGCATTGATTCATAACATAAAATCCAGATCAAGAAATAAAAAAAAGGGAAATAAAATGTTTAATAAGAATATTTTTTTAAATGCAACAAACTTAACATTGCATACAGAACCGTGGTTGACATAATGCATTGCATTCCTGTTATTTTCATCTGTAGCATTCAATGTTTAAGACGCATTATTTGCAGCGTGACTCTTCTCTTCACCATTAAAAGAAAACAGAGTATCTGTTTTATGTAATCCATTTGTATCTGTCTTAAGAACTTTGTATTGTTGGTTTTGAGAAGTGCTATAAAAATAAACAGCATTATTATTATTCAGTGACAATAACACTTTTCTAGGGAACCACAGATGGTTTCTTTAAATTAGCTCTGGTTCTTGAACCAGTTCCATTCAGGAATCTTGGTGCTATCTAGCGAACCAGCCCACATTTCCACCAGAGCAGAACCATTGTAATCAAGGATGCGTCATCAACGGAGGACGTTGCACAATGCACAACGGAAATAAACGGTAATAGCAAGATGGCGGATCTTATTGATTACCTGCAAGCTTTTGTTCTGTTATTACAGATATTTGTTTTAAACAAGCATGGACCAACTATTAGTGATAAGAAGATGTAGATCCATAGTAGACCAGACCATTGTTGCCTTCTCTATCCTCTCTTTCCATCCTGTAGAATAAGACATGCCCACTGACGTCGTCACGGTTCGCACTTCAGGTCAAGGAAAACCTGCTATTTTTTGGTTCCAGCTGGGAACCAACTTTTCGGGTTCCAAACAAATGTATTTTTGGTCGAAATGCTCCAAATGGTTTAAAATTAGGTGCGCGAACCGGAACGGAACCCGTTTCATGTTGGTGGAAAAGGGGTAAGAGATCCCATTTCAAGCTCTTCATTCATATTTCCATTGACCAATTTTGTTAAGTTAAAATAATGAAAGTTAATGAAAGTTGACAAATTCCATTAGAAGAACTAAAGCATTTTTCTGTGAGGTTGGATGCTCACAGAGGGGGACTTTATTTTCTCTCTCCATGGATACATACAGTAGATGTCTTAGATTAATCAAAACTCACTAAAGCTTGTAAAAAAAGAAGTGTAATATTACCTATAGAACTCAGGAATAAAACATGATTTGCTATAAAAAAAAATTTACCCTGACTAATCGCTTCTACTGCCATAAAGAATTCAAACATTATATTCAATAATTCACGTATCACATTTAAAGTGAAGGAGAAGAAAAGTGAAGAAAATTCCCACCTGTGCTATTCTGGTCTTCTTCTGTTGGAACTGACAGAGTCTGAGAATCCGAGCCCCTGACTCATCGCTGAACTGCTGCTGGAAGGGGTGGAGCAGCTGCACCTGCTCGCCAAAACTGGACAAATGAGCCGGCGTTAAATGTTAGCTTCACATTAAATACACGGAAACACAGTATGACATCACACACTGTATATTTCAGTGTATTACATTTGTTTTGTTTGTTACCTGGCTCCATAATTTCATCTGCACAATATGTTCTTCTTTTCTTTCTTTATTGCATCACACTGTATATGCATAACTTTACCTGCACAGAGACACCTGTCCAACCTCCAGCAGAGTAAGAGCGTTGATGATCACTGAAAGGGATTCAAATGCCAGCTGCACACACACACACACACACACACAGCAGTAGTTTATTTGTACATACTGAACTCTATTTTGTACTTGATGTAATCATTATGGTCCTACCAAAGCCATTACCAAGAAAGCAAGGAGTGACCTTACCTGTTTGGAGTGGTTGTCCACCATGCTGGAGGAGTCGTCCACAGCCAGACAGATCTGGTACTCTCTCTTGCTGGGCTTTGTTCTCCTCAGCCAGATCTTGTCTTTACGGAACTGACTGGCGATGTAGGGGATCACCTTCCTCATGTTCAGACGCTTCCCTGTGCGGTAATCACCTCTGTAGAGCAGTGAAACATCCCACATACATTTAACAACATTATGTTATTGTGTGTATTTATCTCTTTGTTGTAACACAGCATTAGCACTGATAAACCATAAGCCTCACAGTTTCATCACAGGGGACAAAATCAGGTAAAAACAGTAACTTGCAAGCTGGTAACAACAAGGTTAATAGTTCATGGGAACAATAAGTGTGCCTCAAATGCATATTTGACCACACTATATAATGTAAAACTACGATTATAACATATAAGGTACTGAGTGTGTTGGTCCTGACTTTAGTTTGGCAGCCTGTGTGGGCTCCAAGATGAGGCGGAGCTGCTCACACAGCTGCTGGGAGAGAGCTGAGGTCAGAGTCCGGTACTGCTGCCACATGGAAGCTGCTGCACTCTCCTAGAACACAGACAAGAACACATTAGCTACAAGTTACAACCACAACCTGGGCTTCATACAATCAGAACTACATAGTTAGGACCTGGATATGGCTCATGTTATGAAGACACCTATATGACATTTTAGACCATTCATCATTTATCCAAATGTGCTTGTATTTAGAATTGAAGGTAATGTAAAGATAATTTCAGAAAAGCATGCATAGGTTTAATTTCTAAAGAAAAAGCAGGATCTTATTTGCTAGTCTCTAACTGTGTCTGTCGGCTGTTTGGTGCTGAGCGTGTAGTCTACACTGGGTTTTTACAGCTTCTTTTCCGAAAACAGCTGCCTTCTGCAGCCGGAAATGACGCCATGAGAGCGGTGAGTGAACCAAAACAGTGAAGTTCGGACAGCTCATTGTTTAGCTGTCCGGCTAAACAATGAGCTGTCTGAAAACCGAGGATAGCTAGGTTCATATGGGCACATATGATTTATGTTCCATTTGAACCATTATAACTCAATATTACTGGCTCGTTGTAAACAGTGACATAGTAAAAGAGTCATTTGGAACCACACGCCTTACCTCCTCCTGAGTTCCTGGTGCCAGTTTGTGCCAGGCCTCCAGCTGCAGCTCCATCTCCCTCCTGATCTCCTCTGGGTCTCTCTCTGCTTTCTGCAAACACACACGTACATAGCTTTAAGGTCTGACTTTGATAACTCAATGCAATTTAATGATTCTTTTACGACAAAGTAACAGTAAGAACAAGTTCTGCCAGCAGCTAAACAAAAAAAACCGTCCTGAGACCCAAGAATGTTTGTGAAAGACATAGAAGCAATAAGAAAGATCTGTCTATGGTATAGTAGTTCTCTACCTGCATGGTGTCCAACAGCAGCTCAGGAACTGTGTGAATTGTGGATTCTGTGCTCCTCTCTGCTCGCTCTTCTTCTCTGGGATTTTGTTGGTCCTTCCATCTCTCCTTCTCTCCCTCTTCCTCCCTCTGCACCTCCACCACGCCACTGTCTACACCTGCACAAGAAGAAGAGGAGGGTGAAGTGAGGGGATGTGCAGGTTTCACAAAGCCTTAATTTGGATTTCTGAGTGCAATTTCAAATGCTATCTGTAATCTTTAATTCAAAAACCAACGTAAACACATCAAGTAGCAAAAACTGTCTATTTAATCAAAGATATTTAAGTCCAAATGGGCAGGATAAAAAGAAATGTGTCACCTTTCTGGGAGGACTTGGTAGAGTCCAGCTGCTCAGGCTTCAGCTCTTGGACCTCAGCAGCCTGGAGGTCCTCTTCCTGGTTCTCTGTTTCCATGGCGACATTGTCATCATTCTGATCTTCATCCTGGTCCTGCTGAGGTCCTGCTGCTTTCTGCTGGTCTGCACTGGCAACATCTGGAAACAGTAAGACAAGCAAGGAACAGCAAATATGACATCCATTTATCCACTTAAAAACCTGATAGCTAAAAAAACTGAAATGTTGTTGTAGAGGATCACAGAAACTGTTACTAAATAAACATTTTCCATTGCCATGGATTGTTTAGTGTGTATGGAGGTGATTACTGACCATATGTCTGAGTGTCATAGACCGCCTCTCCCTGTTTGATGTGTTCATACAGATCTGACTCCTGCTGGGCATCACTCTGCCTGCTGTCCTCAGTGCAATCCTTGCTGCTCTCCACTGTACGCAGACGCTTATTAACACGTTCATTGTAGTCACCTGTCGATCGCTCATTGTCTGCTTGACCAGGTTTTCTCTTGAAGCTCTGGAACAGTACAGTACATTAAAAAAATGTGATAAGATGAATTGAAAAACAAAAGGGAGGTAGAAGTGGAGATTCATCAGAATGCAGATTTTCGTACCTGAGTCTTGTTCTGAGTCTGTATCTGTGAAGCCATTCTTGCTGTCAGCTTTGACTGATGGCCCTCTGATTGGCTGGCATCAGCGGCTCCGCTCCCATGCTCCTAACAAACCAGAAAATAGAAATACTATAGGGGTACAATTTGAGGGTGGATGATGAACTGAAAACATAAATAATCCCTTTGGTGTGGCACAATATACAGTACAGTAATCTTTTTCCAGTATTTTACTGTACATATTGTTCATATGATAGTCTTAAGGTAAAGGTCAGATACTTTATACAATTTATTTCATTGACAACTGTAATCATGTCTAAGAAGGCCTGCAGTTATTTCTGCGTGATGGGTTTCTTGGTAGAAGGAGATTTGAAAGAGATATTCATACTGTGCCATAAGATTATATAGGATTTTACCCAGACATGGTGTGACAGAAGAGCAAACTGTTAAAAATATTTTTATTATCTCTTCAGCTGTCTCTTGCTAGCAGATAAAGTTCAAGTCCAAATTATCAGCATTTTATTTTACCACACTACCTCCAGCATCGGTTTTGCCCCCAAGACATTTTACAAACTTTAGAGTTACAAAATATCATCTTCTTCCAAAAGATCTCTCGCCAGGACCTTGAATTGGTGACCTGACTAAGGCTACCAGGCCACCAATCATACTTATCTCCAGGCCTGATTCTCTCTTCATTTCCTGTTGATGTTTTGTACTGTGCATACAGTAATTACAATATTAGATGTTTGTTGTATGCATCTTTGAATATGTTGATCAAATAAATCCTCCACTTGTTTAATTTCTTTACTAAAGAAGCCTCTGACCTGGAGATGGATGTCTGAAGAAATCTTGTTTTTTCAGGGTTATACTGTATGTCTTCGAGAGGTGTGAAGTTATAGTGCAGGACGCTGTTACACCTCTCTGTACCCAACGCCAAAACCACATATTGAGACCAGAGGGCTTAAACTTGCCACCCATATCAGTATTCTTGCATGCTGCTCAAGGTGAAACCTTAGCAGGCCTTAAACCATGTCCTAAGGGCTACCTTATTCAATTGGTTTGTCTTACCTAGTGTGATACACTTCAGACAGGTGAAGTGCTGAGTGAAAGTGAAGAGTACCTCTTTAGCTTGGTCTCTCTCTGATGCCTCTCCTGCCAGCTCCACAGCTGTATCACTCTGAACGTTCTGCTCTCCAGTCTGACCGTCTGTGTCATGCTCCTTCCTCTCAGCTGACTTAGGCTGCTCCTCATCCTCACCTGCTCCTTCCTCCTCCTGTAAGCATTACAAGTCCCAACAGTCACACAAACAACAAAACTTCTGTGTTCATCACACAGTGTAAAGGTACAGTAGTTCTTTGACATACACACCTTTGGTTTTTGTCCTTTGTCATTTGGAATAGTCAGATCGTCTCTTCCTGCCTCTTGTCCTCTCTCCTCCTTCTCCTCTTCATCTTTCTCAGCAGACTCCTCATCTCCCTCTGCTTTCTCTCCTCCTCCCTCCTCCTCCTCCTCCTCTTCAGTCTTGGGCTCCTGACTGTTCTCCTCTCCTGGTTGATCCGTCTGGTCCTCCTCCATCTCCTCTGCTCCCTCCTCCTCCTTGTCTCCATCTTTCTGTCTGTCCTCCTTCTCATCCAGGGCCATGGCTTTATCATCAATGTCAAATGGATTCTCCTCTAAAGAGGGGAAAATGCCATTGGTCGAATAATACAAGTACTTTGAAGACATCACTTAAGGCTGTGGGAATTTTTCTCTCACATTTTATAGACAAGACGATTCATCGAAATAGATAAATCAGCAGATTAACTGATAATAAAAAATAAACGTTAGTTGCAACCCTGTCACAAAAGAGGATGTGGCCACTTCTTTGCTTTTTACCTACACCTTTTTTATAGTTACAACTTATGTTAACACTTATGTCTCAATATAAATGCTCATTTGACATTCCACTTCATTCCCTTCAAACTATTGTCTGCGTTTTATGCTCTCTGACCCTCTGAAATCACTCACAGTCTGGACTCTAATGCAAATGCTTCAGGGAATCTTGTCTTAGTGGTCAACCAAGGACTTCTGTTGCCATGTAGAATCTATGTTCATTAATTTAGTGGTCATATGCACTTTACAAATACCAGAATAGTGTTACTGTTTCTGTTTGGAGACAGTAACACCAAGCTTTGCATGTGTTTATTTAGCGGCAGGTCTCACCATCACCCTCGCCCTCTCCATCGTCTCCAGCCTCATCATCCTGGTCCAGGTTGAGATCCTCTGGCAGATCCATGGCCTCAGGCTCAGGTCTCTCGTCCTGCTGACCGTGGTAGGGGTCCACTTCATTCTCATCAAACTCCCGCTGGGAAACGGCAAGAGCACAGATCAGAAACAGCAAAGGAAATATCTGATACTAATCCTGGATGAAATTTTAAAGAGCAAAAGTAAAAAAGTAAAGGGAAAGGTTAATGACTTTTGCAGTTCAGTAACTGTGTGCAGGGAAGGGTATCTGTACATTTCTTCACTTCTTAATAAATAAGATTACCTCATCTTCTTGTTCATGGATTTTCTCTTTCTCCTCCTTGTCCATCTGTTCATCTTTGTCCTGGTTTTTCATGTCTTTGTTAGGGTCTGCAGCATCCAAGTTGTCATCTTTAGCAACCAGCTCTGATTCACCCTGAGAAAATCCAGTGTTGACAGAAAATTAGGGCACATTGACAAAAGTGCCATCTAACTGCCATTTTTACGTGAATCATTATTTAAACCAACTAGAAATATTTGATGGGCAGGTTTTTAATACATGTAAACTGGTGCTCTATATAATCTTTTTAGAATGTGTATGTTTTCTTTAATGACCTTGTGGTCATTTTGTGTTCTGTACCTGGTCCATGCCCTGGCCAGACTCTTCCTCCTTGTCACTTCCTTCCTCCTCATCATCATCCTCATCATCCCCCCACATTCTCTGATCCAGAGTGTCCGTCTGTCCTTCACCCAGGTCACCCATCTTTTTATCCAGCTCCTCCTCATCCTCTTTAGACGACTCATCATCTTCACCTGCAAATGATTAAAAGAAGAAAAATCCACTCAGCAGCGATTCTGGAAGACATTTCTAGTGATTCACATATTAGGCTCTAAATGTCCTAATCAAAGGCCATTTTAAATGATTAAATAGGGGTTTCATTTCTGGTGATCTTCTGGTAAAAAAAAAAGTTACCCTCCTTCGCCTATTGACTGTATGTGTTTCAAGGAAGGAACAAGGAGGTGCTCAGACTCCGTTATTTTGTTTTGTGTTGTGTAGTTTGACATCTGCTTGTGATCACCTTGTGCCTACATTTAAACAAATATCTTACCAGTTTTGTAATCAAATGTACAGCGTGAAGGACTGACAGAGCTGGATGAACATGAGATCATTTTATTCTACAGCAGTCTTTACATAGTGGCGCTAATTACATCAGTTCTCCTATACTGCTCTGGCATCAGCTGATCATGTTGCTGTTATAACAGTCATGGTGACAGGTCAGACAACAGAAGTTATCCGAGTGTGACAGTTCAAAACGTGTGTTAATAGAATATGTCTTCATCCAAAACTCAGTCAAGGTGGAGACTCATTTGGATAGTTACACTATTAGGCACAGTCCAGTCTTCCATGACATGGGCTTATTATTGGGTTGATTATTGCTGTGCTGATTATTCAAATTTATATTATAAATAAAACATATATTATATAGTTGGATAAAAAGTTATGTTTTAATGTTAATGTTGATAAATCAGATTCCAGACCAACAAAGTAAAAATCATATGGCTTAGTGATCGTTTGTGAAGAATGCAAATTTAATGTTAATAACTTAATAACCTGCATCATCATACTGATAAGTTAAAGATCAGAGCTCTTTAATCTTTTCACAATAGAAACAACTACTACAACACAAAGTTAGTTAGCTGGTTAAGCTAGTTGTTAGCTAGTAAAGGCTGAATGTAACTTTGTGCCGAAGATTGGCTTTTTAATCCGATATCTGTGGTGGATGTGGTTCATAAATGTGAACGTGTGTTCCCAACTTTGAGCAATTTGTAGCAGGCTGTCTGAACTGATCAGGATGGAGTTGTTTTACTTGTATTTACTATAGCAAGCAATAGCAGCCAGAAGTCAAAAAGCAAAACCAGAAATGGAACAAACCCAAAAATGAGCGAGCCGCATAAGGTCAATAGGCTATAGGCAATTCAAGATACCTGGTTCATTCTCATCCCCATCATGCATTTGGCCATCAAAGTCCTCTGACATCTCGATAGCATTGTCTTCCGCCTTGATATTCCCCTTTTCCTGCTGTTCTTCCTTTTCCTGACCCTCCTGGAAAGTGTCCTCCACCTGGAGGAAGAAGAATGCAGGGAGAGCTTTCTGATAAATGTTGGTCAAATGAATCACCTCATATATTTGATATACCATTTCATACCTTATACCGTTTCATCATCATTGGTTAAGAACAATTTGTTTTTGCTTGATTTTCACTCTCTTTATTTTTTTTGGCATAGTCACTACATGCCTTAGTTAGACATGCCATACATTGTTATTTTTAAATAGGCTACTTAGAAATGCCTGCTTGTCAGCATGGCATGTCTGTTGTAATATCCATGATATAGTAAAGTTTTTATAAAAAAATAAGATTTCGCAATGCATTCTACTGCCAGCTACTAGCTTTTCCGAGAGCTTTTAACCACACCTCATGGGCTTCAGCAACTGATGGAGTTTGCACATGAGTCTTTGTTTTGAACAAACCCAGTTAATGAGGCCATGAAATGCCTACAGAAAAAAGCAAGTTAAGTGGACCTTGAGTTAAGATTATTTTGTAAAAAGTGTATTAGTAAAATTTCACATATTCCATCACCTGATCTTCATTCTCAATCTTGTCACTGACGTCTTTGGTACCCTCTCCTTCTCCTATACCACCACCCTCGTGGTCGAGAAACTCTGTGGCACCTTCTCCATCTCCACTGTTCGTCAGCTCCTGAGGCAGGCAGAAACCCTGAGGAGGAGGCCACAACAATCATTTAGTCACTGCTTTTAGTTGAACTTAATAATGCCTGGATTACTTTTTTGAAAACAAATATTTTCAAATGAGACTGACTAACTCTTGTTGCGGCTGTACCTTCTGAGCGAGCTCAGTAAAGATGGCTGCCAGCACAGAAAGCAGTTTGCCTGTGCTCCTGTGTGCTCCCAGTGACACAGCCAGGTAGTAACGCACCACGTCAGAGTAAATCCCCAGCAGAGGCTCCAGACACACCAGCATCCTGCACGCCCTGTTCACTTCCTGAACATACACACACAACATGGACAGATGCTGATGGCATTGCACGATGGTACAATACGCTAGCTACGATGTCCCATTCTGATATAATAATGAGCTCCCCATGAACTGAAAAGTGTGTTTGTTTTTGTGAGTTTTAAAGTCACAAATCTCATTTGTATGATAGAGTTAGCTTGATTTGATTATTGATGATTTGATTACAACCCTGATATTCAGTTCTTCAAAGTTGATAAGTTGACAAATGAGATTTTAAACGATACCATGTACGTTATAGGGAAATCAGCTAAATATTTTTGTGAGACTATCACAGATTGAGATGGATTGCTTCAATAAATTTAGTTAAATTTGACTTAATTTTATAAATTCTAGGTAATTTCTCAAAGATTATTTACTGAAAGGCCAGAAAGAAATTAGTCATGCATCTGAATCTGTAAAAAAAAACACAGTCACTGGCTCTTGAATCAATCCATTGCAGGTGGACACTAAAGTATTCTAGATGTCATATGTGCAGCTGTTCTTGGTACCTGGAGCTGTGATGACTGACAGGAGTCTCTGTGTGTCCTCAGGCGGATCAGCAGCCTCTCCAGCCCGGCACTAACATCTCCCACACACAGAGCCTCCACCTCAGCTGTCAGTTCCTCCTCCAGGAGTCGAGTCAGGTGACCGGGCTTCAGCAGGTCCTCAACCGGCCCTTCATCCTCCTCCTCCTCTTCAGCACCCTCTGAAACATCACATAACATCAGTTGACATGGAAAGCAAAAATCTACCAATGATCAGAGATTCTGTAGAGAAAAACAGCTTGTGGATCAAAGGAGTCAAATAGTGAGAATTGGGCAAACAAACAGACAGCCCACAACCAGGTACAGTGATTGCAACGCTCTATTATCAGGCTGCCCCAATAAGTCCCTTAAGACTCTCCAGCTGATCCAGAATGCTGCGGCACGTTTACTGACAAGAACCAGAAAAAGAGATCATATTTCTCCAATATTAGCTTCTCTACACTGGCTCCCTGTAAAATCCAGAATAGAATTTAAAATCCTTCTCCTCACCTTCAAAGCCCTAAATGGTCAGGCACCATCATATCTTAAAGAGCTCATATTACCCTATTACCCCCCTAGAGCACTGCACTCCCAGAATGCAGGGTTCCTTGTGGTTCCTAGAGTCTCTAAAAGTAGAATGGGAGCCAGAGCCTTCAGCTATCAAGCTCCTCTTCTGTGGAACCAGATCCCAGTTTGTGTACGGGAGGCAGACAACCTCCTCACATTTAAGAGTAGGCTTAAGACTTTCCTCTTTGATAAAGCTTATAGTAGGGCTGACTCAGGTGACCCCTGAGCTA
>VMKM01002819.1:47500-56571 GCA_008360985.2 Macquaria ambigua | reverse complement strand
AGTAGCTTAGTCATGCTATTATTATATTAGCTTTGTGCCCTGTTAGCTGATGTTAAATTGCAAGCAGCTTAGTCATGCTATTATTATATTAGCTTTGTGCCTTGTTAGCTGATGTTAAATTGCAAGTAGCTTAGTCATGATATTATTATATTAGCTTTGTGCCTTGTTAGCTGATGTTAAATTGCAAGTAGCTTAGTCATGCTATTATTATATTAGCTTTGTGCCCTGTTAGCTGATGTTAAATTGCAAGTAGCTTAGTCATGCTATTATTATATTAGCTTTGTGCCTTGTTAGCTGATGTTAAATTGCAAGTAGCTTAGTCATGATATTATTATATTAGCTTTGTGCCTTGTTAGCTGATGTTAAATTGCAAGTAGCTTAGTCATGCTATTATTATATTAGCTTTGTGCCTTTTTAGCTGATGTTAAATTGGAGGTAGTTTAACCATGCTAATATGATGCTAGCTTTCTGCTCTGTTAGCTGTTGTTACAGTTCTTGTTTTATTTATAGGCTACTGAGACTATTTATAACATGGCACCAAGATGAAAAACCAAGACACGCACAAACTTAAAATTAAACAATAAAATCTTTAAAAATGAAGCTAACCCATGAAATATCCACATCAAAACATCTAAATACAACAACAAGCATCTTATTCTGTCACCTCACACCATATATGCCCAGACTTCACCTCCGAAAATCCCACTTTTGCAATTAGCTTAGCTGTGCTAATTTTATGCTAACTTTCTGCTATTTTAGCTGCTATTGGGTTGTATTTGAGCTTACCCCATCCAAAAAGTTCATTCTTGAACTTGGAAAGTACAGTTGACCAAACAATCTCACCGCAAGGTCCATTTAGTAGCAGTTCTGGAGCTTTCGATCATATCACATGATCTTTATCGTCAGATAAGGTTTTCACAGTTGTCACGGAGTCGCAAATGTTCAAATTTCCATTTCTTACTTATCTAACTTATCATCCGTATTGGCTAAAACGTTTCGTGTCAGTTTTGTGCCCAGTTACTTTATGCTGCACCACTAGAAGCTGCTATTTTAACTGCTGGCCCTATTAGCTGATATTCTCAAACTAGCAGGCCAAGAAGGAATTTAAATTATACTTTAAACCCCCCACCTGGGGCTCCCTAATAAATCTGTTCTGGAAAGACCCCTAATTTGGATATACTGTATGTTTAATATGATGAATTGTGCAGCTTTTAGCTCACTTACTGCAGTACTGATTCTTTTTCTTGTTATATTCATTAGAGAAAAAAAATTACTCCACAATGGAGCAATACAATATTCAAGTCTAGTTTATTATTTCTTTTCCTACCCCGAGGGGAGGAACTGCTGCATGCATTTTAAAAAGATCACAACTTTCAATAGCTGAAAACACAGGAAACATACAGTATCTGACCAGAGGACATGTTTTGTGCAAACCGTTGTTGTTGTAACCGAATAAACTTCCAAGGAAAAAGAGAAAAGCATTATCTGTGAAACCATAAGCGAGCTGACCACATAAAGCAGAACACGCATCAGTGATTCACACACAAATACTCCCACACACACACACACACACACACACACACAACAGATAATTTGTGAGAGAGCTTGCATGGATAAATTCTTGCAAACACTATTATAGAATGCAAACGATTTATGGTTGGCAAACATGAACAGTACAAATTGCTGTCTCTCTCTCCCTCACACACACACACACACACACACACACACACACACACACAATAACCACTCTTCCGTAGGACCATCAACCTCAATATCCACAAACGTGTCTGCTGCAGCCAAGAATGTGTCAGAGTCAGACATGAGTTACACCAAACGGTCACACACACACACACACACACACACACACACACACACACACACACAAAAGCTAGAGGTGACCCCTCTGTACAGAATGAGAGAGCAAATTGAGAAACAGAAGAGATGGATGGGGTGATGACCTGCATAATGGTCATATCACATGCACGAGTCACACAGGGATGACTAAGTCATAAAAACATTCATTATGGAGCAGTTTTCGGAGGCATCCATTAGCGCTGAGGAGGGTCTTCCTCTGTCATTCAGCAGTTGCATTTTATCTGCCCTCATCCATCAACATTTACAAGGTTTTCCCTGCAATTATACGGCTTAGGCGCAGCGCCCATGCGTTCTTTGCGCCCAGCCTAAGCCGCAATGTGGAGATGGTCCATCTGATACCTGTCACAGTGGGCTGAATCACCGAAGATACATTTTGGTGAGTGGCCAAACGTAACAAACACTGTCATCTACGCTATCTTCCTCCCTCTCTCACCTTTTCCCGGCATCTAAGAAAACAAAGGGCATATGTATCTGTCATTTTAAAAGATTGTGACTGTTAGCTGTTGAGCTAGCTAGCTGGCTGCCATAATTCACCTCAGTGAAGCAGCCGAGCCCTCTCGATAAGTGAACTTTTATCAGCCAGCCAGCCAAAAGTTGGCTTAAATCGATCACTGTAAGACAGGTAAAACAGTGTAAATCTCACTGAATGGGGAATAAATTAGTTGACTAGAAAATATACTAGCCCTACAAGTAGAAAACAGTACATAATATCGACGATGAGAGCGAACCATCTACCAGTTATTGGGTTATTTACTAATGCACGATGATATGCGCTGATAAAACAGTGTTCATCACACTAATTGAGTGCCAAATAGCTAGGTAGGTGAGTTCATACAAGAAGACTGTGTTATAAATGTTCATTTTCTATACACTGTGAATCCATAACATGCTACCTGACCCAACTTCTTGTCACTATAATGCATGTTAACTTTCATGCCAGTTTGTATTTGTTACATTCTTCTCTACTTTCAATACCTTTCACTCTCCCATTCCTCTTTCTCCTCACAACAACCCCCCCCGATCCTCCTTCCTCTTCCTCCTTTTTTTTTTGTCTTGGCCTTTGCTTGAATTAGCGTCAGGTGCATGCCAGAGTGCGATGAGCCAGACAGGTAACGTCTTTGCTTAATAAAGTTTTGCTTGAACCCAAAACTCTCTCTTTCCTTTTAGCTAAAGGGCAGCAGGTGACAGAAAGAGAGAAGTGCGTCTCTGTAGTGATGGGCATGACAATACTGGAGCCTTCACCTTCAATCCACCTCCTTAATACCGTTTTACAGACACACACACACACACACAATGCACGCCATGTAGGTGGCACTTGATGGCTCCAGTGACGCGTGAGGTTTTATTGTGTTGGGTCCTGTCACTAGTCACGTCAAGGAGGAGAAGGGATGAGAGGATGATGAGAGGCGGAGACAGAGGAGGAGGAGGAGAGGAAAGATGAATAACTTTGCGACCTTGCTGTCTAATGCTCTTCCTAAAAAAAAGAACAGAGAACAGTTCTGAAAATCAGAGAAAAGAAAGAAAAATTAAGTTTCTGTAAAAGGAAATTACAGTGAGTGTTCCCCTGGCGTATTGTTTGTGCTGCTGTTCCTCAAATTTTTCCCATAACTCTTCTCTGTTCTTCCTTTCACATTAATTTCACGTCTTCTTTGCTTTCATTGGAGAACAATACACAGCCCCTGGAGCATGACTGAAGACAGCACCACCATCTGTATGAGTTGCAAGAAGAAAAGGAGCACTTCACCCAGCCTAAAAGGAGAAAAATATCAAGGTTTCAAGTTGGGCTTGAATGTTTTTCACCTGTGAGGCATTTTATTGCTCCTGTTTTCTTGGCAACGATGCAAGAGTGACACTAACAATGTTATCACGACGTGCAGACATAAACGTTCTTACAGACTCTCGCTTAAAAATAAAAAAGACGTCACAGTTTGAATGGAACCATGCAAACCTCCTCATTCTGGACTCGGGTACACGCTCCAAAAGCACCCTTAAAGTGTAGGCTCTTTTCAAGTCTATCTTAATACAACTCTTAGGTGTTACTTTAGCTCATCTGAGGGGGTATTTTCTAAACGTTACACTCTTTTAATGCGTCCCGGTAGTCGCATGTAGCTTTGTTGCCAGGACAAAACACCAACAGTGAACCTAGTAGCGACTACCAGAAGTAGATACCCAATTGATTCAGCTAACTCAGACTCCTGAGCCTCACGTTAACTTTAAACCCAACTTTTAAGCTCCTTTAGCTCCGTAGGAACGCCATCCTTCTCCTGTTTTGTGCAATACACCTGAACCTGCAGAGCCTGACAGTGTTTTCAGTAGTCGTCTTGGTCTTTTCCACAAATAACATTAAACTCTTAGAATTAGTGTGTTGATGATTAAATGCTACACATACTGTAGCACTATTAAATATGATTTTGGAACTCTTATTTGGGTTTGTACTCTGCATTCCCAGGTAAACCGCTGCATCTACAGGTGAGTTTTAACCCCTATGCTGAAGACGTACAGCCTCACAGCACTGTAGGACATTTGGGTTAAATATCCACCAAATGGTGAAATATTTATATTTCAAATCATAGTAGGGAATATGAATTGTTGTGGAAAAATTAGAAAGTTTGTATATGTCAAGACTATGAATAGTTGCAGAAGCACAGGCTACTTTTTCAAGGTCGCTACAAAATTTACAACCCTATATAAAACGGTGTTGTCTAGGAAATATTTATCTTGGACTTGGTTCAGAAACTTTGTACAAATACAATTTTTCAGGACTTAGTTTTGGAAACACTGAAAGCGCAGAACGCTCATAAATGTGATTCTTTTAATGCTGCCGCTGCCCCCAACAACATTGTCGGCGAGGCAGATTAAGAGCGGAGAGTTTGTTTGGCTGTAAATCTCCTCCTGACAGCTTTGCCGGTTTTCCTCAGCTGAGTGATTTGAAGCCAAAGCTCAACAAACAAAACAAAAAACCTGTAAGATTTCAGTTTTGGTCTTTTAAAGATGAGACACTAAAGCGAACACAGCTGCCACTGAAAAATGCATCGGCCAGTAGCTGCAATGACTCTACAAGGCATTGTGTCTTCCTGTGTGTGTGTGTGTGTGTGCGCGCATGTGTTTGCTTTCCAGGAGACTCCTTTTTAAAGACACAATCACACTCATCCACACAGACGGAAAGTTGAGGAAGGAGATGTTGCCTTATACAGACACTGCAGCTTCCTTGGAGTTCAAAAGCAGAGCAGCACACATCATCACGCAGCAGGCGACACAAAGGTCTCTTCGTGGTCGCGTTGCCATTAATTAGACTGGCCTTGGCGGTTTTGGTCCGTATCAAAATTTAATTCATACGCCAGTGACGAAAATAAGTCTCAGAGACTGAGACACAGCATGTTCATATTTAACGTGGGGTGTTGAGTGGGCAGAATGCTGTTTGGATCGATTCGACAGTCATCAGGGGAGATGCGTTCAATAATTTATGCCAATGACGAGGAGATGCTAAACCCCTTTATCCCACATGAACATGACCATCTCTTCTCTTTCTCCCTCTCCTCTTGTCCTCTATTACCCCCCCACACACTTCTCTGCTTGATTTGAATTTTTCAGACCTTGTCCTTCTGCATTATCACAAAAAAAACTTTGAGGATGGAGAAGAAAGAGGAGAGAGTAGGAGGACGGTGTTTGCAGCTTTGTGTAAATGTACAAAAGTGTGAGTGGGTGTCTGTGTGCCTACATTGTGTGTGTGTGTGTGTGTGTGTGTGTGTGTGTGTGTGTGTGTGTGTGTGTAGGACGCCCCTCGAGGGAGTTTTACTCTACATTCTGACGCAGCCCTCCACTCTTAAAACATTATTGGAGATTAAATAAAAAGACACACTCAACACACTTTCTCCTTCTCATGCACACACACTTCCTAACTGACACTTTCTTGATGTGCCTGCCTCCATTAAAGGAACTACTTAAAACCAAGTAAGGCTGACAAAACACCCGGGCCCACCTGGGGAGGAGCGGAGGAGCGCCAGGAGTGAAGGGGAGTAGAAGAATTTTCAGTCATTTTAATTGCAAAGCTTGTTAGCCTTTTTCTCTGTCGTTTGTACCTTATTAGCATGTCATTATAAAGCCAGACGGTATTTGACAGACAGCCTGGAGGTGAGCAATTACTTTGTGGGTATATGTGTGTGTGCATGTTGTGCAGACAGCCATTATTTTGTGTTTACTACATATTAAGATGAAGGTGTGCGAATCTATCGAGACATCTTTGAGGGTTGTTTTAAACACGTCTTTCAGCAGCTTTTTCTCCAACATCCTGGGATTCACATTCATACAGCTACAGTAAATTTAATTATGAGGGAATTTCGGTGCTTTGCTCAAGGGCACATTGACTGGTATTATAAGTGTGGAGAGTGCTTTTAGTTTTCTTTCTCCAGTCGGATATTTCAGCTAAGTACAGGATTCACACTTGACCTTGTATTCCCTGAAATCTGTCAAGAGAAGAGAGAATTTTGGAAATGGATAATGGACTATTTCCACCAAGTATAATCACACAAATTGTGTCAACTATTTGGTGACACATGTCTGCCCCTCTGCATAAAAATATAGAGGGTGTGAGGAGAGCTAATTTGGGTTTATGCACTCAGTGGGGGCGTAGTGATAGGTTGTCAACCGTGTGTCCCAAAGTCAAAAAACCCATATACGCCCCCATATGCCTTCATTTTTGGCAATTAGAACCCTGTGAGACGTGACTCTTGTGACTATGGGAGCTGCTTATTAATACCTGATTGCCTACTGCAACCTAGCGCAACACTATTAGTAGAAGAAGTGTTTCCAACTCCGAGCATTGCTGCTGCCCTTGGTTTGCAGCCCTGTCAGGAATGAGAAAGCCAATGTCATGTTCCCCTCACTGAAATGAATGGGAATGAGTTTCTGTGCAGCCACATATACGTTTGAGATAAAGATGGGAAGCTTTTCTTGGAACGGTGTGAAATAATAGCTGTAATTCTATCTTTACTTAGAAACTCAGCCATGGCAAAAAATATGATTGTATGCCAACACGGCTGGAAATTCAGGCAGATACTGGAAAAATTATAATTTGTTTAATTACCAACATTTCATAAATAAAGATGCCATAGCACTGCAGAAAAATACACTTGTTCCAATGAGTATATCAGCACCATGGACAGCGTCATAGCAACAGACAAAGGAAAATATCTAACCCTACCCTAAACCCAATGCGACCCGAGTCCTGAAGCTGTATTTTTGCTTTATTTTATACATTACTGACCATTAGCTCGTCCGGCTAATGCAATGCATTGGATACACTCTTCCTCCTTCTACTGGGTACTGCATATCTACTTGCAATACAAACGGCCTGAACCCAACCTGAAACATACTTTGTCAGGGTGGCAGAAATCTACTAGGGGATGAATAAAAGTTCACTGCCAGGTCAGGTTACATGTTTTTAGTGAGGTGATAAACCTGCTACCTGATAAAAGCGTTTGCACCACACTCAGCGCCACAGTGCTGTAGAGAAATACATCTGCCACAATGAGTGCACCAGCACCACGGACAGCGTAATAGCAAAAGACAAATGAATATTTGTTGATTCAAGGCTAGAGTTCTGCGAGGGGCTAAAACTGAGGGGCCCAACTGAACCCGACTGTTACCAAGACCCAACTTGAATCCAAATACTTTGTTGGTTTAAGGTCAGGTAGCACAATCTACAAGGCTAAATGAAAGTTCACTTCTAGGTCAGTGTGTTGGTTGTAAGGTGATAGACCTGTTGGGATACGTGCGTTAGCCCCAGTGGACACTGCTATAACATCGCAGAGAAATACAACTGACACGATGAATATATCAGCACCTTGGACAGCAAAAGGCAAATTTAATAATAAGGTCCTTAAGGTAAATAAAAGATCCCCTCTTCATCAAGCCAGGTAAGGTGATAAGGTGATAAACCTGTCGTGGAAAGTATATCAGCACCATGGATAGTGTCGTAAAGTTGCAGAGAAATATACCTGTTGCAGTGAGTGTGTCAGCACCACGGACAGCGTCATAGATATTGTCCCAATACCCTCAATCGATAAATTCTCCCAGCTCTTGAACGTACATTTTTTTAATGTCATTTGATTGTAACTGTAATGCTCCACAGCTGTATGGTTGATCCTACCTTATTTGTTCATAATGCGGAATTTAAATACATCCAATAAATCATCTGAGCTGGATTGAGCCATATGCGCAAGCCACGGGATGTCCTCATTAATCAAGCAAGTCCCAGTGACCTCTGATAAACCTCCACATGCTTACGATCTTAATTGGCACTTGGGCACTGTGGCAGGTTCCAGGAATATATCACACAAGTAAGGCACTTGACAACTCCCAAATACGGACCACAATGTCAGCGCCATGGATAGAGTCATAGCGCTGCCAAATAAAATACTATAGATGGCATAACAGCAGTGTAGAAAAACAGCTGTTTATTTAAAAAAAAAAGAGGCTATTGCATGACATTAAAAGTCGTTGAAGTACAGCTATGAAATATTCCTCACATAATGTGCTATAGCAAAGCCCTGTGTCTGCATTCTGGCTCTACAAACGCATACAAAAAAGATATTTGTGATCTTATAACTAGCTAGCATTCCTCAGACAGCCGAGTCACAGCCCAGTCATTAAGAATCACTGCACTAGATGCTGCTCTAAAAAGGGAGTAGGCTCAATTTATAGAAAATAACCATCTCAAGTGCTGTAAACCATAATTAAGCTGAGTGAGTGAAGAGGAGTGAAGTGTCTCTGTGCTAACTGATTGAATTGGCTTCTCGATGACCGTGATGCTGTCGCTTTGGCACCATATGGGCAAAACAAGCTACCAGACAGAGAGACGGAGAGAGAAAGTACTGTACAGGGAGGATAAATATAACTTCATTCACATTTGAATCATATTTTTAAAAGTTTCTGCTCACAAAAAAAAAAAAATATACAAAAGTCCTCTTGTTACCTGGCAACAGGAAAGTGAAGTGCTGTGCGATCAACAACCAAGAGCTGATGCTTTGATAGATAACATCGTGTGAAATACAGTAAACTCTGCTGCCAAATCTCTGCTGTTAAGTAAAGATACATCCCCAAAAAGTCAGTTTAAATGGACTGGAGAAGAACACCGCGAGTTACTGCATTTCCTGTGTCTTCAGATGTCACACGCACTCTGCTGAAGGCCGGACGCT
>VMKM01002819.1:0-42500 GCA_008360985.2 Macquaria ambigua | reverse complement strand
AGCTATAGTTAGACAGTTTGTGTAGTGGAAACGATGCTTTTTATCGCCTTAATGATCCAATATTTGTGTTTTTGACCATATAAATGTGAACTACATTAACATGCATCATTTAATTTTTTTCTTAATTATGAAAAATCAGCATTTTGTGTGTTTGTTAACTGATTTTAATTATTACTTTAGGCCTGTTTTACTCCTCTCTGCGATATAACGAGACAACAGCCATGCTAGCGGCTCTCTGAGGCTGTACTTAGGAACAGCGGTGCTTGGAGCTAAATGCTAACATCAGCATGCTAACATGCTCACAATGACGATGCTAATGGTCACCATGTTCACCATCTTAGCGTTAGCCTGCTAACATTTGCTAATTAGCAATAAACAGTGATTAAGCTTTGTCCTCTGAACCAATACCTAAATGGCATTTTAAAATACCCTAACAATCTCACACACACACACACACACACACACACACACACACACACACACGTCACTGTGTGCATGCCTGTCTGAACAAAGGATTTAATAACCAGAGAAAAGATGTACTTCTCATTATTTAAAGAACACAAAAGTGAAAAAACTCAAAGCCAAGTTGGTCCTATTTGGGAGTTTGTGCGTTCATGTGTGTCCCATATAGCTGGAAAACTCTATATTTGTATTGACAACATATATTGATTCCCTCTACTGCCTCTCTCTCTCTTTTTCTCTTTTTTTCAGTTAATTGTTGAAGGCAACACTGAAACAGAATAATAGAGTCCAGAATGGGGTCCTCCAGGGCAGCCACTTTGGACCTGCACTATTATTACAAGAAGCCACCATCACAAGCAGCCAATATAAGGGGTACAAAGGTCGAAGCCAAAGCAGCGGATAGTAGGAATAAAATATATTGCTGTGACGCTGTCACATTCATGTGCAACGGAGAAGTTCTCGGTATAGATTTCCCAGTAAACTTTTTAACCTTTATCTGTCTGGGGAAACATACACCCTGCTTATCATTCACACAGTAACACGCCTGGGTACTGAAAAGTTTACTCCAAATGCATATGAATAAAAAAGGTTTGTTAATTTGTTTGCTAATTCGCTAATTAGATCCCCTGTTACCACCAGAGTTGGCAAGGCTGTGCTTTTTGGGAATGGAGCGTGCCTCGGACCGTTCAGAAAGCTGGGTTGAAACAATAATAAACAATAAAACACTGTGTGCTCTCCACTGGGCAACACAAGCTTTTTCCTCAGTCTTTAAAAAGCTTCAACGCCCTCAGAATCGTTGCATAAGATCTCAAAAAGCAACACTCAGGCTCTGATGTAACAGCTCCAAGGGTAGAAAGCTCTCAATCTGTTAATTATCTAACTTGATTTAATTTAGTTTTTTGAAAATGATTGAGATGTAATTAGTCTGAAGTCAAATCTAAATACTTGCTGCAGTGGAGTAAACACTTGGCCTGCAGTTCCCCGTGGCCGTTAGGGAGAAAAATAATAGTTTAATCTAAAATATATTACATCATTTAATTATAGAAACCTGAGTTCGGGTTGAGGGCGCATTAGATGCATAATAGATGAATATGTTAGTGCTGCATATGGCTTTCAGGAAATTAAAAAGGAGCATACAGGTGTTTTTGCATGTTTCATAAAGCAATATGTATGACAGTTTTGTACACTTTTGCATCTTCCCAGCCTGTGTTGTTTTCCTTTTATTTCAACACACTATATAAAAATCAACTTGCAGAGACTTAGAACTTGCTTGTGGAAAAGGTAATCCATCACAATCAACATTTAAATCGCATTTGCTTTTTCCTCAAGGTTACCTTATCACTGCGTGGTAATGCAGATGAAAGCAGTGGCTGAATCGAAAAGTCTGGCAGTGCGGTGCATTCATGTGTTGGTGGGTGACGTCCTTGAAATATAGTGTTTTAATCTTGTGTCTATAAATTCTTGTAAAGACTGACTGATGTGTAAGACTTTTACTGCATCTGCGCTTGTACCTGTGCAAATGACATTTCAGAAATCTTCTAACTTTACTGGCTCTTAGTGTTTCAACATGCACTGTCTGGGACAAGTTTTCTCTGCAAAGTAAATGGATAAAAGTTCAAGTTCCCTTTTCAATGAATAAGCCTAAGAACATTAACCAGTAAAATTCATTATTTAAACCAGGAGGACTCTGAGGACCGAGGGCTGGATGTGATAATGTGTCACATTTTAAATCCTTGTTTTAATTTAAATAAATCAAAAATATATAGTTTTTTCTCTTAAGTTTAAACATTTTGAACTCGTGTGCGCCTTGACGTCAATTTGCGCCGCCACAACCAAATTTGTGTCTAATCGCGTCTTTCCTTTGACTTTGTATGCAATCACGCTGTATGTAGGCACAGCGGTGCTTTGAGCTAAATGCTAACATCAGCATGCTAAAGTGCTCACAATAACAATGCTAACATCCTGATGTTTAGTAGGTATAATGTTCACCATCATAGTCTAGCACGTTAGCATGCTAACATTTGAAAACTAGCCCTAAACACAAAGTACATCTGAGGCTGATGGGAATTAATTTGCAGGTATTTGGTCATAAACTAAATTATTGGACAAATTAAAGTTTTGGCCCGATGATGGCAAAACCAAAGTGATTAGGATTCATCCTGAGGGCAACGTGAATATCTGTACCAAACTTCATGGCAATCTATCCAGTCCTTGTTGAGACATTTCAATCCTTGTTGAGTTATCCTCATGGTGGCGCTACAGGAAAAGTCAGGGGATCATCAAAGTCATTAGGACTCATTGTCTGGGAACCATGAACAAAATTTCACAGCAATCCATCTGATAGTTGTTGAGAAATCAATCTGGATCTAAGTGGAGGACCAACCAACAGGCTGACATTGCCATCCACAGAGCCATGCTGCTAGCGTGGCTAAAAATCAACTAAACCTATCCACAAAAATAACAACAGTAGTGTAAAAGATGAAAACAGAGCAGATTGTGAGAGATATTAAACCATCCAGGCATCACAGGGGGGTGTTTGTGCATAATTACATCTCTAGGTAACACCTCTCTGACAGCAGTAGCAATTAATGCAACAACACAGTCATATTGTGCGGTATGGAGCGACTTGTAAGTGTTACAGCCTTTCACAATATGTGCAGCATAAGTGCTGATCAGAGTCAGAGTGCATCTGTCAAAGCATCTCACACACACACACACACACACTAATATGGCACACAGGGCACAGTGAAACGGTTTAAAGCTGTGGACGTGGGGAGATCTTCCTCTTTAACCTGCATTCAAGGGAGAAAAACAATAAGACGCATGGACTGCAGCATTGCGGTGGACACAGTGGAAGAGGAATCCATGAGAAAGACGGATTCCTCTTCTAGAAGGAGAAAGAGAGAGAAAAGAAATGCAGGTTTTGTAGGTTTTGAAATGATATGCTGCAACATCAGATGGGAAGGAAGATAGATTGTAGCCAAGAGCAGACACACTAGAGGAGATGGAGAGAGGCTGCAAAACACACACACACACACACACACACACACACACACACACACAATGCATGCTTTCTACCACATACAGGAAGAAGGAATACTTTTTCACTGATCATAGACTTGGACCGAGAAGCCGAGGAGATTTAACAAAGCTACACTGTAAAATAAAAAATAGAGTTTCCATATACAGTGGAGCCAACACACACATATTCACACATTCACATACAAAATAACATGAAAACACCCACCCACACACACACACACACACACACACACAACACTCATGTAACCACTTTATTCAGCTCAAGTAGCTTTCTGCTGATTGCGTGCTCTCTTCAGGGATCTCGTCTCTCTAAAGATGTAGTAAGTCATCAATGCACAATCAATACTATTTCCACACACAAGGGCAAAGAACACACACACACACACACACACACACACAGAAAAGGGAATATTATTTGCATTCGTGGCAATCAATACTGACTAAGAAATCAGCGTTTCCTGCTAAGAAGCTCAAATACAGCATGAAAAACATTCATGATTTCATCCAAGAGTAGTTTACCCAGCAAAATTAAATCACCCTTAATACAACAAATCAGTGCTGGAAATGTCCTTTATGTGTTCTAATTTTTATCAAAATGCTTAGTCATGATTTAAAACTCCTACAAGATCACATGTTGTGGTGAACTCGGTCCACTTCAATCGCCAAACAAATCAATATCACTGAGCACACAGGCCGTGTTAGCGTCGGCTGAAATGCTAAGTCATGATTTAAACAGCTTTAAAGGGAAAAGGCGACTAAGCAAAACCACTCCAGTTTTACAGCCACATAAATATGTAGCACTTAAGGTAATCTATAGAGAGGGCTTCATTAGCGGCTGAGCTCGGCCTCACAGCTAAACGACCTGCCACTTCCTGTGCCAGTAAGAGTAATTACATTCATGCAGTTTTAAAGTCATGGCGACCTGGTCATTTCTGAACTGATCTGAGAACAGTCAACAGAATCACGGATCTGAATAAGGTCCAGTTTGTCACCGCTTGGATACACAGGACAGATGTTGCGACAGTTGAACTGACAGCTTGGTTGTATGGTGAATAACAGCTAGTGCAAACGTCCTATTCAACTTTTTACATAGGAACGATTATACATCCTGGATTATAACAATAATACATATAAAGTTCAGCATTTTTTCATTGTAAATATACCATATTTATAAAAAACAGCACTGATCGCTATAACGAATAAGCAGAAAATGCTTCCCTTAATAGAAAGTGGAGAAAAAACTTTGTGAGAAAGTGCTGTTTAGCTGCTGCTTATCTTATTAATAATAATAATAAATAACATATGTATAACCACACTACATAAAATATATATAAATATATATAGTGATTTTGTTGTAGGCCTATTTTAAAAAAAACATTTTTTACCCGAATTCTTAATTAAGTAATCAGTGTTTACTTTAAGTTCAGTTAATATGAAATCCCAACATAATAAGCTCCATATACATATAACAATAAATACATACATAATGTTCATTCACAAAACCTTTTTTTGGAGTCCATGTCACAAACTGTACTTCTGGTGCTGCTGCGTACACTGTCAGCTGATTTAACAGAAGATCCATATTTACAATTAAGCTCTGGATAAAAACAAACAAGCTGCATCGTGTGTGATATTCCATGCACACGCTGCTTGTTTGGATGTTGGACCGACTATTAAAATGCACCACGGAGCAAAAGGTCAGCTCAGGTGGAGATTATCATTTTTATATCCAAACAATCCTGTTAATGTTCCCTCGGGGCTCCGCATCCTGTGTATTAGTGGAAAAAAAGATCAATGATTTCACTGTGCCTGTGGGGTGCAATAAAGACACAAGTTAACCTATTCATCATAACAGATAATACATAATGAGCCTGGCTTGGCTTCAAGGAATTTTATAGAGGCTACACCCTCGACACACACAAACAGTGAATATCAATATTAAAGGAGTATTCCAACAATAATCCAGCTAGGCTTAAAAAGGCTCTGAAAGGTTTGCAGCTTGTTCCTTCGTGCAGGACGGCAGCAGACGTTAGCTTGGATTCACAGCAGTAACAATAGAGCACCATTGCACCTGGCATTAACATGCAATCATGCAGTATCTGGATCTCATTCTGGATTGGAAAAATGCATGTTAATGCAGGTGTAAATGTGCAAACGCAGAACATATTTTGAGCGGAATGCAGTTGGATCAGCCAGACCACATCTGGAGGTGGTTCGAAACATCACTTAACTCCTCCTCTTCCTGCTAGCTCAAGCTACAAAAGCTAAAAATAAAAGTAGTAGAAGTAGCTAGCAAGTCTTCCCTTGCACAAAGTAATTTAGCGCCATGTTTGTTGACGAACCCGTCAGCCCCGCCTAACTTATTGGCATACTGAGAGGTTATCACAATACGGTCAGATAATCAAGATAACAAGAGAACCTATTAATACCAGGTGTAAATGCAAAGACCCTGGATCGAAGGTCATTATCCAGATACTGTATCCAGATACAGATCACATGTTAATACCTTAATATTTACTCTGTTCTTTCAAACTAGTTTCCCTCCTGGGGATCAATAAAGTTATGCATGTAACGTTATAGCTCAACAGCAGAGAGGTTGTTTTTCACTGAAGTGTTGCAAACTCGTTCACGCTACAAATGAAGACTTTTCAAATGTGTTGTATATCTTTTTCATTTACAATGCAGGAGAGTAACGAGCACAAATGCTACAGCTAATGCCTCCCTGCACATTATTTCCTGCTACAGTACTACTGTATACAATACACAAGAACTCAAAGACATGCAAACTGTTCCTTTTGAGTGAGAACCAGTTTCTATTTAAACACATGCACGTGGATCTGCAGGAGCTCGAGTTTTAGATTGGCATGCAGCACGAGTGTGACAGACATTTCATGTCAGCCCATTATTCCTCTCTCAGACTGTTGCCCCTCTCCTCTTTGTCATAGTCTCTCCTCTCTCCGTCTATCTCCACCTTCCTCACGGCCTCTATCTCTCTCTGCCTTCCTCCAAGTCCATTATTTCTACATTAAAATGCAGGATGACCCGTGTAATTGCCTCCAATGACTGGGTCCTAATGAAAAAAACACATCGCATTAGTGGCGGGGCGCCATCTGCGCGAGCCTGTGTGTGTTTCTGCATGTCAAGCTGCCTGGCCTTGACCAAAGCAGATAATACTCTCTGTCAGACCTGCCTGTTACACCCTTTAAACCCGCGTCTGTGTGTGCGATTGTGTTTGTGCGACTCAAATTGCATTCATAGACATGCATAAATATGAAGTCCAAAGCGGCTGTGTGAGTTAGTTGATGACAGAAGAGAGGGCACTCAAGCATACTACATGTGGGTGTATACGTGCGTGTGTGTGTGTGTGTGTGTGTGTGAGAGAGAGGGAATGAAGAAGAGGGCAGCAGGCAGAGAGAAAGGTTGTAAAAGCAAGAGAGAGAGGAAAGAGAGGAGGAGAGAGAAATGTGTTAAACAGGCAGGTCCTACACTGTATAGATGCATCTAAATTCATGTACTCAGTGGCTCAAACACACACAATCATGCACAACAGAAACCCTTTCTATTTGATTTGAAGGTAGGAGAAGCATCAAGGGATGATTTTTAAAATCCAGAACATGCACAGCAGCTTCACAGTACTGTTTATCCTGCGCAGGATGCAACTGAAAAGCAAGACAGTCAGAGGTTATACGAGATGGGAACAGACTGGATACATTCACTGGCGGCTTGTCACAATGATACAGATCTCTGTCTTGCATTAATGTGGCTGTAAAACACTGAGTTTAATATCCAGTTTTTGAATTTTTTGTTCTTTCGCCAAATGAGCTGTACGAGATTCAGGAAACGTGTCTCCCACATGAGGGCTGGGTGTGTACGAATACAAATGATATATGATCAGTTTGCGTGTGTGTGTGTGTGTGTGTGTGTGTCCAACCAAACCCTCCCATTTGCCTGAAGGTGAGCAGGATTGCGGCTATCAGTTTTGTAAGGCGAAAGCAGGAAGAAATGCAGCAAACAAACGCCTTAAAAAATGGTGTCCAGCGTTGCTTTCGTATGAAGGAGACAGACTTGCTTAGAAGCCATGTAGAGCTGGCTAATACATAGGTAGCATGCTCGTCATCTGGCTTGATTTTCTAAATATCAAGAGGGGCTGTATCGGGTTCTCAAGCTGTGGGCCAATTCCTGCCAGGTTGGCTGTCATTGGATAATCTCTTTGAGGGGGTAGCAACGCCTGATTAATTGTCCTAATGATCAACAATCTGGCTGTTTGACGATCAGATGGATTTTGGGCTTGTCAGCTGTCTTACAGTTGGAGCAGTTCCACGTTTTGACTTCCCACGTGGCTGCTGTCAAAGAATCTGTTACAAACAGTCCTGAGCTTGTTCTGATATTATTGAAGTAGTATTTTACATCTTATGGCTAACTGTAGTCTTGACGGAAACCGTGCTCTGACATAAAGAAACTAGACTTGAGCCATGCACACTAGAGTGCTTGCCTCTGGTTCTCACTGCAAAACAAAGAGACCCCGTTTCATCTGCAGGTCCAAATTATTTTTCTTCTTGCTTTCTCGCTTTCTCTTTTTTTTTTCTCCAGAGATATTCGCACATCCAACTATTTCAGATGAAGGTGCGTTGGAAAGTATCACTTTGCAATGAAGAGAAGATCCATTTCAGTCCCCCTGGATGGAAACGGACCGAAACGTTAGCATGATCAATAAATTGTGATGCTGAGCAAGAGCAATATGCAGGATCTACTTTTCTTGCTTTCTCTTAAAAGTAGAATTACCACAAATCTCTGCCTTTCTCTGTTTCATCAACATATCTGAGGGAACAGCCATCTTGCCTCAATAAAACTGTGTTGAACTTGTCCATGGACAAAACTGATCAGGACTTCAGTGTAGAAGCATAGAAGTTGTACGCTGATCAAGATTAAATCAGTTTCCAAAGAGGGACATGACATGAAAATGTTTTGAAAACCACAAGGCCTGATGATCCTCTAGCTCATCGATTCAAGAGACAAGTGTTGGGACATGAACTCTCCCAACTGAGGAGGAGGAGGAGGGAAAATCTTCCTTGAGGCAAAACACTGTATATTAGCTGTAAATAAAGAAGAGGGAGGATTGGGATTGACAGAGCTGTAGTCTGATTAAACTTTAATGATACTTGTGGGGACGTTGCACCACTGCAGCAACAAGTAGTGAAGCACCATAGGATCTGAAAACAAAGGCTCTTAAAAAGATCTTTATCACCACCATTCTTTGTGCGCTATATCTAATAAAGCAGCAATGAAATAGAGAGGCAGGGTTAGAGAGTAAGAGTGAATGAAAGAGACAGAGAGAAAGATATTGAAGAAAGGTCGCGCAGGAAATAAAGATATACATTTTAGAAAGTTCTTTGTCCAGAATACTACATATTTCAACCCCCACTTTTCTTTTCAGTTTTTCCATTTCTCTTTCTCTTCCACTACAGCATTAATACATTCCTTTTTTTTTTATTGGTCTCTTGCATTTCACTCTTCTTGATTTCACTTGCTCTCTTTTGTTCCCTCAGGGGTCGACCCCTCCTGTCCAGACTTGATTTTCTTGCTCTTTGTCTCTCCTCTTCACTGCCTTCATCCCTATTTGGGTAGAGTTTGGGTACGAGGGTAGGCAGGAAGTCAGAAAATGCCTTTAAATCACTCCTCTTCCCCTCCTTCTTCTTTCCTCCACCACCTTCCTGCACCTCAGACCTTCATCCATTAATCCCTTTATTATTTGCGTGTCACTTTCTCTTACACTCGACACCTCTAAATCTCTCCGCCTCCTCTTTCTCATTCTCCCATTTTTAATTTCTGGCACTTTTCTGCCGTTAATCTCTGGCTGTTCTTAAATCTTCCCTCCTGCCTGCTCTCCCTGTGTTTGGTCCATTCACTCCATTTCCTCTCCATCTTCCTGTAAGTCCCTATATCTCCCTCCGCCTGAAAATTGCCCTGTCATCTCCCCACCGCAACGCCTGCCCTTTTGTGTTTATCGCCGCATCTTCCCCGTGTCACCTTCTCCGCTTCCCCACGAGCGAGCGGGCGAGCAAACAGTTGTGCTTGGAGCTGTGGTTCATCTTTTGTGTCCAAGCGAAACAGGATCGGAGCCTAGTAATCATAACAGTAAATAATACACGTAAAGCGTAAGTGCTTATTTCAAGGAATACGTGAAATGTGTTTTTTTTTTTAAGTGACCCTCTTTCATCTTATCATCAACGCACAGCCTCAGCAATAAGCTCATATCACAGATTCATTTCAGCGAGTTCTCCGCAGTCATATTTCTTCTCTGACGTGTTGTTCTTTCTATATGTGAACCAACCTGCCCAAATTGTAGATGAGCGATAGAATACAGCATGTAGAAAAAAGTTAACTTACTGAGGACTAAAACGACAAACACACAGTTGTCTATATGAAACCAATAAGGCTCTAGCGACTTAATTAAACACGGATTATGCATATAGATTGGATTGGCAGATTAGAAAAGAATTACAATACAAAGCCAGGGCTCTGTGCAGTTTTGCAGTGTAGGTCAATCGGTAGGGCAAGGCATTAGGGCATAGATCAGTACCAGGTGCAGTCCAGGAGCTGACTGCACAATGAGGTGCTGATTTAGTAAATCAGGTGCTGAATACAAACAGATTGTGGCCGCAAACTCAATAAAAACCTCAGTGGTCTCAAAAAGTCACATTGATGTTTAGCAGGTATAATGTTGACCATGTTCTCCAGCTTAGTTTAGCGTGTTAGCATGCTAACATTTGCTAATTAGCACTTAAGACAAAGTACAGCTGAGCATGATGGGAATGTTTGCATGTATTTAGTAATAAACCAAAGTATTGGACAAAGCAGAATTTTGAGTTAAGGATCACCAGAGTTTTTACAATTGATGACATGAATGTCTGCACCAAACTGCACGGCAAACCATCCAGTAGTTGCTGAGATATTTCAGTCTGGACAAAAGTAGTGGATCGACCAAAAACAAAAACAGACCGACAAAACATTTAAATTAAATTACATTTGCATGAGTTCAGAGGCTGAATCCACCAATGGACGTGTTCCATGAAGCCCGAGTCCTTCAGAGTATCTCAAGGTCAGGTTGAACATGAGCCTCCTCTACAAATAAAACCGCTCAGCCGCGCAGAGATCCAAACTAATGGTGCGTTCAGGTGCTCCTCATCAACCCGCAAAGTCAAACAGTTCTAATTTTATCACCAGAGAACCAACAAAGCAGAAACAACTGAGACAAGTTTAATTATGCCTGAGTTTACAGTGCAAGATGCAAACTGTGTTCCAGGTTAATGGTTTGTACTGGATATCCATATGGCTTTTATGTTACACCTTTGATTAACAACATGTCCACACTAGCTCTTTAAATCTGTTTTTTTTACCTTGCAGTGAATATTTCTTTGGCCTAGTTTAGGTGATATATTTACCCGTGACAGATGACCTCCTGGATGCAAATTACAGGTCCTGTGATATTTACTGACATTACAAGTTGACGCTCTGTTAAATAACTGACTGGCACACGGTGAATTATGGGATGCTGAGGGCCAGGAAGGATGCATCAGGTGTGTCGTCCAAATTCAGGCAAAATAAGGCGGCATTTCTCACTTTCATTTGGAGCAACCTTTGAAACAGGACAGACCTTGAGAGAGACCTTGAAAGTTTGGAAACACGATTCTGGAGCTTTCAAATGTATTACACTAGATACACAAGATTACACAAGATCCAGCACGTACTCCCCCCACTAAAGACTAAATGTCCTCACAGGGACACAAAGGAGGAAAGTACATCCACCCATATCTTCACTATTAGAACTGTGCAGTATCTTAACCGTTATGCAATGTCTGTATGTGCATCTTTGCCAAGTGTAAACTTTTAATCTGGTGGCATGGGGCCTCAGCGGCCAGCAAAGGAGATTACACGCTAACGCATGCAGAGTTAAGTTAATGTTAATTAAAATCAAAGTGGAGCCACAGAAGGGGAAAAGATGCTTAGCATGAGAGACAAAAGATGAAAGGACACATGGAGTGAGACAAAGATTGAGGAAGACGCCAAAAGAGAGAGGAAGAGGAGTCTGATTATTATTTGCTAGATAACAGGAAGATCACACAAAAAGAAAAGATAAAATGAGTGAAAGTATGATCAAAGGCCAGCACTGTTGAAATGCAAGGCGTTTCACAACTCTCCCTGCAAAGTGTGTCTTCCCATGTGTGTGGCAGTATCCATCTATTTGTGTGTGTGTGTTTTCCTGAACATGTGTGTGTGTTTTCCATTAATCTCCTCCTCCGAGTGTCCCCACAGCTTCACTAATGTTTGAAGAAGCCATTTGAGACTCAGTGACTGCAGATTACCGATAAGGAAAATTACACTGTCAGAATTTATCAGCGCAAAAATCACCCCAGCGTGCGTCCTCATGTGAATGTGTGTGTTCGTATGGTGGAGACAGAGGGTTTTCTTGCTCGGGCATATGTCTGCGTGCATGTGTGCGCTTTGTGTGTGTGTGTGTGTGTGTGTGTGTGTGTGTGTGTGTGTTTTTTTTTTAATCCCTCCTCCGGGGAGACCCCACGCACCGTCTGTCTCTGACTGATTCAGTATTCATTGCCACAGAGAGACGGGAAGGAGACGAGAGGGAGAGGAGAAGACGAGGAGGAAGGAAGGAAGGAAGAGAGAGAGAGAGGGAAATGATGAGATGCATAAAAAGGAGAAAAAGCCAAAAACACAGCAAGATGACAGAGAAGGAGGAGAGGAGAGAACATATTTATGAGCAAAAAAGGTGTTTATGCCAAGAGGTTATAATTTTTATTCACGCTTCAACTGTCTGAACAGATGTCTCCACTCTCCTTACAACAGCTCCTCAAATGCAGCAATTTCACATCCTGATGTTAGATGTCACCTGCACTTCCAAAATGACTTTTTACTGTCACGTCTGCAGCCATTTTGTAAGAGCAGGTGCTGCTGCAGACTTTCTATTTTGTTTTGTATGTCTTCTTTTTTTCCTCCCCCCTCTTCCCCAAATGGTGGATCTCGCTGTGGGGGTAAAAAAAAAAAAAGAAGAAGAAAAGACAGAACAGCTGAAGAGGTGAGAGGGGTATAGGAGGGAGACGGGGAGATGAGAGAGGAGGCGGAAGAAAAGGCAGAAAAATAAAAGGATGAGGTGAGGAGGGGAAAGAAAGAGAAAATGGAGGCTGGAGGAGGAGAGTGGAGGTGTTTTCCATCCTGTCTTTCATTAGGGTTTTCAAATCTAATGAGAGGCTAAGAGGGAGACAGACGGAAAACGGACCAAGACAGAAGCCATGCAGAGAGATTATAGCAAATATGCAAACATACAGGAAGTGAAATAGATACAGAATGTCCATAACAGAAAGAAGAGACATGCGTTAATGGACTGAGGCGTAATAACTCTCCCAGCCTTATTGGTACTGCATACCAATACAACACTCGACGCAGGGAGTGTGTGTGTGTGTGTGGTCAGATAGACAGACAGAAGCTGTGTGTGTGTGTGTGTGTGTGTTGCAGTCGGGTGAGGTCCCACATTGTTTAACTCTGTCTACATATCCAAACAGCATCTCTAATTAATCCGCCCGGCGGGGTCTATCACAGTGTGTGGGTGTGTGTGTGTGTGTGTGTGTGTGTGATTGTGTGTGAGAGAGAGAAACAAAATGTCAAGGCAAATGCAGAAAGTGCGAAACACGACTTGCTCACACAGGAGAGAGACTCGAGGAGACATGTTGCCTCCCATGTGTCACTTTGTTTATGCACTATAAGAGCACAGCATGCTTTATTTAGTAGTTACCAGTGATGAGAGAGGAAAAGGGTGGGTGGGTGGGGGGGGTGACACATGGCAAGGTCACGGGGTCAGATTCAAAACACAGATGTCGCCATTACATGGTGCACAGTAACAAAAAGAAATCTGTTACAGTCAATAAGCCACAATTAGCTTAAAGGATAAGGCTGTATGTAAACGTTCATATATCCAGTATTGCCCAAAAACCATTAAATAACACATCAATGAGCCACACCGTTGAATTTGTTTCATCATTACAGTCAACATGGGCACTGCAGTCTTGAGCCAGTCTCACCCACACCATCCTCCTGCCATAAATACTCACCAGAGCAATAAATGTGTATTATTCCACAGCTCAAAATAGTCCCTAACAAATGCACTATGTATTCCTATTTGAATAATGTTAGATAAAAAGCTACAGTGGCCAACTGTTTTAGCTGCTACTGTAGCTTTGGGGCTCAATAGCATTTCATGAAATCTGATTGTCCATTCAGGTTTAGCTTTTAACAGTTTTAAATCACAACACTTTTAGGAAGCCCGACATTCAAAGAACTAAACCGCAAGTTTTCCCAAAGAGACGGCATATTCTCTACTTAACTAAATGACTGCCCGAACAATTCATGCATTGGTGTTTGCTAATAAAAAGAGAGGATGTGAAAGATTAGAGAAAGGATTTGTTACACTAAGAGCTTAACAAATCCAGGTAATACCAGCTTGGAACTGGATATCAACCCTACCTCCAACTCAAACCAGGTCAGAGCCAGCTGAGTCCCCAAAAAGTTTGGGAAAATCTGACAAATGAGGAGAAACTGCATGTGATGGAAGGCAGAAAGGAGCAACAAATAAATCACATATCTAATTCAAAACAAGACTGATCCACAACCCGGACTACCTCCGATTTAATCGTGGAGGACAAACAGAGTTTAGGATGCATCTGCTCTCCTGTTTCTCTTACTTTGACTTTCATCCCTCTACTTTCTATAGAGCCAGATCGATAGACCCTGCCCTCTCCCTCTCCCATACCCTTCATTATATTTCCCTCTCCTGACAAAAAATCGAGGGGAAGAGACAGAGCCAGCGGTGAGAGGATGGGAAATGTTTTGGGCCGATCAGTTCTGCCTTTGTTGTGCTTTGCAGCCTTGAACAGTAGGTCATAACACCAACACCGCCGGGGTTGGGACTTAATTTCCCACAGGGCCGCCCACAGCAGAAACGCATGGACTCACGGCTATTGTAAGGTTGAACAACATCAACCAACTGACATATAAAGTGGTAATACTATAAACTGAAAAGTCTAGTTTGAGAACATCAGCTAGTCTGCATTTGATAGCACTGAGTTGACAACTGAAGGAAAACTGAGAGACAAAGAAAAGCAATTAAGAAAAATGGAAATGAGACAGCTTGTTGAGCTACTGAGAGCTGTGCTGTCACATAAATGTGCAGTTTGAAATGTGATGATGTACTGTGATTTATTTACAATATGAAATGGATGAATTAAATAAAAAAAAAAAACAATGTGGAAGAACTGCAAGATGCACCTTCTCTAAAAAATTCCAAAATTCTGGCTACAAGAAAACTGGATGGAAGTCAATGGGAAACACCAAACTCCTCTGCAGAAATACAAAGTTTTTACTTATTATTTTAGAGGTTAGATAAAATGGGTATATGGCTGCAAGGTTACAAGTTTGAATGCCACACTGGGGATTTCAAAACACCCTCTTCTTCCTCAATAATCACCCGGTTGATGTGCCCTTGAGTAAGATGCTATCAGTGAAGGACCTGGTTGCGTTTCCAAATTATTCTGCAGGAAAAACAATTAATAGTCTGTGTGCATTAATACAATAGAATTTACAGTAAATATATAATACTTTTTTTTACTTATTACCCAGATAGAATATGTTCAATAACTAAATTTCAGGACATGTCAAGGACTTGCTATTGAACATGTGTTTTTATTGATTCAAAAAAGTCTAATTCATACATTTGATGCCATGGCAGTGCTAGCGTTAAGGTGTCAGTGTGCTCAAAAAGAACTGGTTCACACGACATGTTGTCCGAAAACATCTGAAGGCAAGAGTGTGGTCTGTACACACAAAAAGTGACGGAAGTAAATGTGTGAAAAATGAAAAAAAAGAGCTTGAGAGAGAAGTTCAAACCTTGAATACCTACTTTTTCTCAAAGTGGGAACTGCTATTTTGGGGTGCTCCCGTTTCCAGGATGTAAATTCCTATTAATTTTCCCATTGACAATGTTATGTAGTTGAGTCACTTCTGCTGTATTTGAAAGGGGAATACAGAACGGGGAGAAAACACTTCCAGAAGCAGCAGTCCCTGGCATTTTGCAAATCTATTGCTGTGTAAAGTGGGCATGCTTGTCTGATTGTTGCTTTTCGGAAAGTTACAAAAACAGCCCCCTTTATTCTGACGTCAGAAAGGTGTACGGGGGAGGGGATTTCAGACACTGACCATCTGACAAGCACTTCAGTTAAAGCACACCGACGCCTTTTAACTAACAGTCATAATTTGAAAAACGCAGCTGAGGAGCAGGAGACTGACATGATGTGTGACTTGTTTGGGATGTGGTTCTAATGGAGTCTAATAGGCGTTGGACCGGTCCGGCGTGTAATGTAGCGCATCCTCCTCCGTGAAACACTGTCCACAGTCTGTTGAAAAGGTGACTGCACTGTCCATTTACACACCCAATAACTCATTCAGATGTGTTAAATGGAGCGTGGGCCGGACCAGTGCAAGAGTATTTCCGCAACCTGAGTCAGCCTTCTCTGAATACATGAATAATTTGGCCGTGTGTGTGTGTGTGTGTGTGAGTGACTGTGTGTCTCTTGGGGACGAATGCATATTTGTTTTTTTATGTGTGTGTTTGTTGATGTGTGTATGTGAATGCCTGGATGTGTGTGTATCTGTTTGTTTGTTTGTGTGTTTGTGTGTGTGTGTCCTCCTTACACACGGCCAAGTTTGGACTTGCCCCGAGCTAAAAGTGAGCGAGTCCCCAACCGGTTTTCTCTTCTCTCTTTCTCTTTGCTTCCTCCCTCTCTGTACTTAAACAAGCAACAGGAAAACGCGTTTGAGAAGTGCCAGACAAAACCAGATGAAGTGGATGAGGTTCGCATCAGGTTCTGGCATTGTTCAAACTATGTGCAACTAGAATTTAAAAAGCGGCAGCTGGATTAAATCTGCTCCTACAATAAAAAAGATCAACCTTTACTCTCTTCAAAGAACATTCAGTGGATATTTATGTATAATACATTGCAAAAAGAAACTTCAGAGGCTTCGGGTATGTAAATGTAAAAATTGAGACAAACCGCCTGTAAAACAGACAGACAGCCCACCGCTCGCTCTGTCATCAGTCGGTATATCAGTCCTCGTGCAGAATACATTGCCTCAGTTTGCTTTTGATAGGTAGAGAATCATCCTGGCTGCCTCGTTAGCTGTTCCTTTCTCTCGCTAAATGTGCTGGTTCAAGGACAGCTGCTTCCTACTCTATCATCCTACATACAGTAACTCCTCCTAGCTTTTATCACTCCTCTTATCATAAGTAGCTATACATTTTCCCTCCCACATGGTTATACTCCTTTTACAATCCTGATCAATCCCAAATACATTCATCGGTAACATGAACCCTATTCAGGGTCATGGGACCAGTCATTCGGACCGGGTCAATCCCTCCACTAACTGAAGGATGTCTGGGAAAAAGAAGGCTTTTATTTCCGGGGAAGTTTGTGTCTCTTCCTGAAAATGACATCATTCAACTGGAAACCACTGTGAACACCAAAATATCACCAACAAACCACATCCATCCAGCATGTCAGGTTCCTCTTTTTCTGAGATTTCTAGCCAGCAACTCCCAGCAGGTTATGCTTTTAGGGCTCTCCCCGCTGTGGGTCCTGCTGTTTCTGATGGACAACCCCACTGAAGCAGTATTTGGTGTGCGTTTTTTAAAAAATATTCCTTTTCTTGGGAACTCCCCGAGCTACTGTCAGAGCTGTAGAGCTAACTGGGCAGGGATCCTGAAGATAAATTCGAGATAGTTTATTCATTGTATCCCTGCAGGAATATCCTCTTCCTATTCAGGTCTTGCTCTACAGCAGGGCAAATGTTTGGCAGAATACACTCAGTTGCTAGTTTGTTAGGTAAACCTAGCTAAAACTAATGCAGTCTAACAATAACAGTATCTATAAATTCTACCTTCATGAAGGTTATAATGTTTTTGTTGAAACTGTTTTAGAGACGTGTTGATTTAACTGTATGGTGATTTAGGAGGATGTAGTTTGTGGTGCTGTTGATTTGTATTGCGTTATACAGAGAGGTGTTTCTGTTAATTTGCCTACCCTCATTGATATAAATGTGGTGGATAAAATAACGTATGTGTTTGTAGGTTTGAAAAGTGTGCGATTCCACTTGCCAAATATCCAGTAGTGCCATGCTTCAAGTTCAAAAGTAGTTAAATGCGGCTGGCAGCTTCGTAACTTTGCAGTTAATGAGTCATATGCACGAGCTGTACGTTAAGCAAGTTTATATAAAAATGCATGAACATGTTGGTGTTGTGATTGATTGAAATGCTACTATCAGGTGTAGCGAGTGGTCGTAATGCGTTTTTCAGTGCTTAATTGGTCACATATTGTTAAATAGTGCACTCTGTAAACAAGCTAGCTAGCCACCGTGCTAAAATAACTTGTTAATCTAGTTTAAAGTGTGCGTGCTGGGTCTAAGCTGTGTACTGTATGACTGAGCAGTGCATATATTCTGGCCTGATTTCATGTTATTTTATTTGTCACATCATGTTAGTTTGTATCTTTGCCAGTTCATGAGAGCTATAGGCTACTAGAGTGTGCTGGATCTGGTCTGACCGTGGCGAGCTAACTATATGACTGATATATATTCTGTCCCTATATAGACATTAAACGGCACCACAGAACAAGATGCAGTCCCCGTGTCCTTTCCTCCACCCAACACAACACAGCGCAGAGTCAAGAGGTTGCTTAGCTGAGCTCAGTTACATTAAGTTGCAGTTCTTGTAACTGCTTTTTCCCTCCAGCTCTTATCTTCTACTCTCCTCTCCATTTCCTCCTTCCTTCCCCACATCTTTAATGTATCCTCTCGCCTACTCTGACAACATTGCAGCAGGACCCACCAGAGACAAACAACTGTCTGGAACCGACTGCAGGTCTCCACTCTGCCTCCCCGGTGCCATTGCTGTGCCTATTAACCACGAGCTAATTACCCAGTGGCACTCCCCGTGGGATTGGCTAGCCCCACAATAAGCTAATTAGCATGCACCTGATTGAACGGGCAGGGCTGGGTGAACAAGTGGAACCGAGAATGGCAGACACGGAAGCAGTTTTTCTAAAATTACAAAAAGTGAGAATTAGACGGTATGGCAGCCGGCGAGGTGAAACACTCACTGTCATCAGAGAAAAAGCTACATTAGCGTTTGAGCTAATTGGGAGAGGAAACATTGTGCAGAACAGCATGTTTGGAAATCTCTTTAATGTGACACCAAGCAAAGGCTTACAGATTAGTTGACAGATTTTGGTGGCTGTTGGCATTAACAACCCAGCGGGACCAGGCGCCAAATGGGTCACATAATTTGGGTTTATGCTACATAGGATAATGTGTTTTATTGCTCATTAAACGCAGCAGAACTATAGCTCTGTACAGCTTGTCATTTGTGTAGCACTAAACTGGGATCTTACACGGGTCATTATGCTGCTAGAGCTCCATGATGCCACTGCAGTGCAGGAGTGCTGCAGCATATAACAAGCACTATCAAAGATAGCTTCAGTTTTCTGTATTGCCACAGAGAAACAGGCCTGTGACTGAAACCACCCACTTGTGTGTAGATTGTGGGTGGAGAGGGACACTGTGTTGACCTGTAGACAAAGTAAAAGCTACTTGACTCACAGGGAACGTCATGTTGATGCTCAGCATGGCAATCTATCTGTTGTACCTGTGTGTCGCTGAGTGTATGTGTGCATATGTGTGGAGACTTCTATAAGTAAAAAGATGTGATTATGGACCAAAATGTTATTAAAACCTTGCAAATGTGTGTGTGCATATATGCATGTAAATACAGTATGTGTGCTAATAAAATGTGAAAACAAAAGCACCATATTATTTTCTTTGTGTCACTTGTCCTTGAGTGTGTGTGTGTGTGTGTGAGGCGAATCTGCGTGTCTCAGCCTCCACATTGCAGGCGCTGTGTGGTACACAAAGAAATACACACAGCATGCACAATGAGGAGGCCTCAACACGCCGTTTCATTGGCGGCACTACAGGCTAATCAGTGACTTGATGGACTAACAAATTAGACTGACCTGCTGGTCAGTGAAACACACAAAAAAAGGAGCAGCCTGAACAGTAAACTGCAGGATTCGTTTCACTGATTTCTTGCTGCACTGATGTCGAGCTGATATCGTACCTCACATCTTTCTAAGCAGAACTTGCTTAACTAAAATTAGGATTTTCTCAATCATTCCTCTCTACAGAGACCCTGAAGTGACTATTTTATAGTTTTGCTTTTGGGCATTTTATGCTTTTATTAGATAGCTGAAAGTAGAGAGGTGACAGGAAATGACCAAGGTCCTCAGCCGGACACAAACTGGGGATGTTGTGGTTCATGGTCAGCTCCTTAACTCAACAGATTTCTGTACTATCTAATGCATACCCGAAATATGTAATGCATACCAAACGTACCTGGTGCACACTAGAAACTACCAAGTGCATGTTAGGAACTATCTACTGCATGATAGAACTAACAAGTGCACACGAAAAGTATCTCTAATGTGAATTAGAAGCTAGTATTGATAAGTATCTGAGCTATGTAGTGCGCAGTAGAAATTATTTGGTGCAAACCAAAACAAAATCTGGTGTGCAATACTATCAGGAACACGCCAGAAAATATCTCTTTAAACTTTCAGTGCTTCTGTCAAACTTGACCACATACCAAAAGTATCTGGTCCTAGAAAATAAATAATAATAAATAAAACAAAAAAAAACTTTCTGGTGCACACCAAAACTGTATGGTGGTGGTGAACGCTAGAAACTGTCTAATGCATACCGGTATACAGTACTGCATACCAGAACCATCTGGTTCATACCAAATAGTCTGATGGGCACTAGAAAGAGGGGTACAAAAGATTAGTGGAAGTCAATGAAACATGCAGTGAGGATACTTAAACAGTGGCAATGCCAGCTTTTTACTGATGCACAATTCATCATGGTTTGAAATGATCTGAATGAGAGAGGCTGGTTACTGAGAAAAAAACATATGTAAAATCAGATAATAGAAATGCTCTCTGCATGTGTTAAGTTTTAACTCCGCTGTGGCGTTTTTCTCCTCAGTGACTCTGTCTTGTGGGTTTTCTACGCTCTCTGAACTTTGAATTACTTCAACAAGTGCGTGTGGACTAATCAGTGCTCTCTCCGCTGGCTTCGTCTTTTATGATAAAAAATGAGCCTACAAAAAGGGGCAAGAGTTAGGCTGTACTTATTTTTTTTAATAAGCCCCGTGACAATAGCTTCTCATATACCCTTTAATGAGCCACTTGTCCCAGGGTTTGAGGCTCATTTGGGTCTCACTTTAGGAGAAAATAGTGAGCCTGACCCGCTCGGATATGTTAAACCCTGCGGACCTGCATTGCTTAATGACCTGTCCATGCTCCTCTTGCTGTGTACAGATGTTACAAATACAGAAATCGCTTTTTTTCCTCAGTGCAGCAATCCAGTCTACTTTATACACTAACACTACATTTACCTGACATTAATACTGGATTCAAGTCCTTAATGCATACATCTTGATTTAATCCTGCAGATGTTTTTTCAAACAGTCCTTCCCGAATTTCCCCTCTGAGGATCAATAAAGGCTTATCTTATCTTAAAATAGATCAAAGATGCAGCAGAAGTTCCAAAGATTGAATTAAGCATGAAAAATATTTGATTTTACTCAATTTTATATTTAAAACATATTCAATAAGAAAAGCTTTAGTTCAAGAGTGATATATTTCTTAGGTTACATTTGAGGGTTTGGTTTAAAAGGTTCCGATTAGAGGGTCATGCAATGTAAGTGTAAGTGTAAACTTTAAAAAATACCAAAATAAGGGTTTTATGGTTTGCATATGACAGCGAGACTGTATTTCAAGTTATGGAGCAGAAGCAATTATGCACATTTGTCCATTAAACTGACGGAAACATACGGATACCTACTATACACATTACATATTAGCACTCACAAATTAAATATATAAATGCACATTTACACACTCTTTCTACGGCCACCACACATGTGCCATTTCCACACTAACAACCCCTTTGCTACGCTTTGACAGGTGGAGAGATAAATTTCCCTCCATGTCCTGAGCTGAGGAGGAACACTTTCAGACTAATTGGAGAGAAGAGAAGAGGAACGTTCACTTTATTGTGACAGTCAAGGACAGGGCATCCTTGTTAAAACTAAACTTTCAGTGGTCCTTTCCATTTTCTACCTGTAACGGCCAAGATCCTGATAATTAAACCTAAAGACAGTATGGTATAAGGAAATGTCTGCATACGGTGTTGGAAAAAGAATATTTTAGACTTTGTTTGCACTGCAGAAGTCATAGCAGGGTTTGTTTGGAGTATATATTGTTGCTGTTTTGTTAAACTGCATTTAAAATGGCTTTTCCCCCTGGCACCTCCATTGACATTTTAGACATTCACTACAGCAAAACAGGCAAAAACTCCTATTTTTCACTTTCTAACACACAGAAGAAGCTCTAACTGGCTTTGTTTGGATTGGATTTACAAAGCATATAAATCGCTTTATCAGCACACATCGGTATTGACACATTCATATTGTGTCCTCACCTTACAAAAGCATAAGCATCATAAACGATGCAACAGCGAACATGTTGTTCCCTGCGAATAATGTGTTACCCCTCTGGGCCGATCTGTATACACCTTGCGCTCCTTGCTCTTTATTGGTTGAGAGAGTAACTGAACAGGAGCGGATGCTCAGTGGACCTTTTGAAATGAATTTGGGTTTTCTGCAAGTGCATAAAATATATTTTGTAGAGAAATTACTATCATGCAAAAAATAATTTATTTTGAGCAAACAGTGTACTTAAAAAAAAAAATTACCTGCAGACAAAATTAGTAAAACTGAGGGGGAAGTTATTGTATGATTATGTAAATAATAGCAACCATGCAAACGAAGATATTAAGCAAAGGGTGTTTTTTTTTGTATTGTTTTTATGTATTGCATTATAATCATTTTGCAGCAAAATACAACTTGTGTGATGCTAAAATGTCCCACACAAATAATGCCATACCCACTTTCTTTCACATATAATTCGTCCAATCAGAGCATCAGTTTCTGAAGCTTTCTCTCATTCATAAACTGGCAGACGCCCCTTGCCACCCCAGCTTCTCCTTCCACCTGATGACTCAAGACTCCCAGACGCTTTTCCTGCAAAGCGCTCCCCCGCCAGTGTTTTGCTTCAGACGTAGATCGTGTGGGCGACAGAGTCTGAGTCAGCGTCATAACGGCATTTAAAAAATGTTTTTGCATCTCATACATAGCGTGGTGAAGTCTTCTCCATCTGAAAAGTTATATCTGTAGTTTTCAGTGTAATTCTGAAAATGCCACACGTTTAGTCAAAATCAACACATTGAAAATAACACCTGGATGAATAAACAAACAAACGAATGAAGAAGAAAAAGGCTTGTAACATTCCATTGGATCATTACCGTTTTGTAGAAGCCACAAAAGAGCTTAATCAATAAGAAAAGATGCTCTATACGCTTCATTTCCATAACAACCAACTGCGGCTGCCAACAAAGAGTACTCGTGTCCAACTCTCAAACACTCCCACAGCACAGCCAGAGAGCTTTATATTTACTTTTTATGATCAGAATAGCAAGAGCTGCCAACTGTTTCACCACTGCTCCATCCATTTTCATTCTGGTGTTTGTAGCCACGTCGGCTGCATGGCTCTAGGGATGGCAATGTCAGTCGGTCGCCATTAACTTTCGTGCACAAATTCACGGTGCCCAGAGGATGAAACCTCAAGGCGTTTGTGATCCCCTGACCTTTCATTTAGGGCCGCCAGCAGGTCAAAGCTTTCACTTATCCAGTGAAATATCATGACATCTGCTGGAAGGGTTGGTACAAGATTTTGGTACAAACATTCATGGTTCCTAGCGCCACCATCAGGTTGACATTTGTGTTTTTTAGTGAAATGTCTCTGTAACTATGGGATAGATTACCGTGACATTTGATACACACATTCCTGTTCCCTTCTGGGTGAGTTAACTTTTCATCTAGCACCATCATTTGGTCAAAATTTAAATTTGTCCAATACTTTTTAACCAAATACATGAAAGATCAATGACATTCACATTAGCCTCAGCTGCACTTTGTGTTTAGTGGTAATTAGCAAATCTTAGCATGCTAACACGCCAAACCAAAATGGCGTACGTGGTAAACATTACGCTAGCTCAACATTATACCTGCTAAACATCAGCATGTTAGCACGATGACGTTAGCATTTAGCTCAAAGCATCTTCTTTTTTGTGTCACTGTCAGCTGCATATCTACATGAAACTTTCCTTTATAATGAATAAACAGCATCTACCTCTGCTGAACTTCTCTATACCAAAGTGCCACTTGTCTGTCTGCCATTCGGCTGCTTGCTATTGACCATCTTTAGTCAAGAAATACTGGGACAGTGACATTTTTTGTCACATGTTCTTGTACTGTACTGGGTACATTTGTACCCTGTTTAGATTTTAATACACTTTGTAGCCAGGGCTCCAGTGAAATAGACTACATTGACCCCTATCTACTTTCTGTCTCTAGCACGATGAGCATAATATTGTACATGCTGTTTCATCTTTGAATACAGGTTTGGTACTGTACCATCTCAGTAACCTTTAGTGGAGGTGGATGATGAATCCAGCAGTGCTGAGGGAGCAGCACTGTGGGTGTTGCTGTCATCGCTAGACTTTAATTATGCGGCAGCAGCAACAATGGGATAAAACAGGGTCCTTCTGTCTTTCACGCTGCATATAAAATAACTATCAATCCTCATTTGTACTAATATATCATAACTTTGAACCATACTTGTGGAAACTATAATAAAATAAAAACAAAAGCCCTTCGCCCTGAAGGACCAAAGCTGACACAACTCTCTGCATTAATTCTCATTATTCTGTCAAAGTGCCTTAGCGTTTAAATTGACCTCAGCTAATCCCTTTTATGAAACTTTAAGGCGATTTACATTTTGTCCAGCAGCTTTCCACTTCAAGTTTAGAAACACACAGTTATAGTACATTTATAGACCTTTGGGCACCCTTGTACTCACTCCACCAATTTTCTTAATTGAATTGGGCATAAATGCGTCAGAGGATACACAGATGCATATCTGCATGTCCGAGACAGAGCAATTCCCATACCAAACTGCATTACAGTTTGGTATGGGAATTGCTCTGTCTCGGACCGGAAGGCGCTGCAGAGGGTGGTGAAAACTGCCCAGCGCATCGCTGGAGCCTCGCTTCCTGCTATTGAGGACATCTACAGGAAGCGTTGTCTCAGGAGAGCAAAGAACATCCGCAAAGACTCCTGCCACCCAGCACACGAACTGTTTGCCCTCCTGCCCTCTGGGAGGCGCTACAGGAGTCTCCGGACTAAAACCACCAGGTTCAGGAACAGTTATTTCCCATCAGCTGTCTCCCTGCTGAACTCCGCCCCCCCCCGAAGTGAATTGACATCACTGCACTATTAAGTACTTTTTTTTTTTTTTTCTGCTTGCCCTAATAATACCATTGCACTACTGTACATTCAAACCGCACATTCTGCACTTTATGTATACTTTCTGTATATACTGTAAATATTCATATACCCTGTATATTTATATTCATTATGTTATTCTACTGCTTATGCACTTCTGGTTAGATGCTATCTGCATTTCGTTGCCTTGTACCTGTGACATGTGCAATGACAATAAAGTTGAATCTAATCTAATCTAATCAAATATCATTTAGTGTACGTGCGTCATGTTTTAAACTTTACGTTTGTACAAGTGTGTACACTATAGCGCAAGTGTATACAGCAGAAAGGCTTCCCTAACAGACCAGTACAATTAGGCCTCCAGGGCAACATCATCGGATAAAAGCAAACAAGCAGTTTTGAATATATGAATACATAACCAAACAAGATGTGTGTGCTGTAGAGAGGAAGCGGCATGTCAAACAGGAAGTCGTGTGCGAGGGAATAAGAGAGAGAGAGCATGAAAGTGTGATAGTATGTGCACATGCAGGCGAGGCGAGAGCAAGTGTGTGTGTGTGTGTGTAAGAGACAATTCTCCCACCTGACCTACAGGGTCAGAAGGCTAATAGCAACGCGCTAGTAAGACGTGAGTGAGTCATTCTCCACCTCCGGGCTCGTGTGCCATCCCTACAGTAATTTGCAATTATATTAAAAGCCGCGTCATAGCACAAGTTTCTTGTCTTGTTTTATGTACTTCTCAAAGCTCAGGAACAACAGTCAACAGAGTCAGTGCTGGTGTGTGTGTGTGTGTGTGTGTTGCAGGTGTGTTCTTACATAGCTCTTGAGATGTGAAGATGATGAAGCAGGACAGGCTTTTTTTACAATCTGGATTCTTTTGTCATAGTTCTGGACATCATTTCTATTTGTTTTGATGACATTTTAATTTAAGCAAATACACCAAACACTCTCTGGTTTCAGCCTCTCAAATGTGGCTGACTGGCTGATTTTCTGTCCATCTGTTGTTCTGACAAAACAATACATTTGAAGACATTCCCCTAAATGATCGGGATGAATGATGAAAACAGTCGTTAGTTGCAGCCCTAACAATACGTCCGAGTTGAATCTGGAAATTGTTGTTTTTTTTTTTAAATGGATGTTTTCAATTGACTTATCGGAAATAATTATGTTTACAACTTGTGTGACCAGCCACTGTTGTCCTACACAGTATGCTCTGTGTACCAGCCATTCACATTATGCTGTATATGGTTCACCAAGGTGTCACACACACAGAATTTAACCCCGCAGCAGTTGCAACCTGATGAAATGCTTTTCAAACGGGGGTTAAGGATGTGTCATGACAACAATGCAGCTTCTCTCATGGACGTACACACCACACTCCCATGGGGGGCAAACACACTCTTCGCTTTCGGGTTTGAAGGAGCTCTATCGTCAGAAGATTGAGATAGTGGATGATAAGAGGAGGGACTGACACACACACACACACACACACACACCTTCACCCTCTGAGTCACCCCTCAGATGTGCATAAATCTTGGCAGGAGTCTGCCTGTCATCCAGGGACCTTTCAAGAACCTTCAAGTATATTTATGGTGCCTCTCCGATTTTTGGTGTTCCAGGCGGCCCAGTCCTTCTCTGATCTAAGTCTGCAGGTGCTGGAAGTTTATGTCATCTCCTTGACACCTTATCCCTGCATCTAAAGAAGCCAGTTTTAGCAAAACTGGTGTCACTATTTGGTGCAAAAGTGAAGAGACACACTGAAAGGGTGCGAGATCCTGCGTGCCTTATGGGCTTCTCTGACAACCACATTTAACATCTTCTGGTAAGAACTGTGTGTAGGTGTGTGTGAGTGGGAGGAGGTTGTGAGGTGGAGGGTTTTCAATATATTTGTAGAAATTACCTGCTTGTGTGTGTGTGTGTGTGTGTGTGTGTGTGTGTGTGTGTGGGAGCCTGAAGAAATCCTCCGGTGTTTTTGCGGTAAAAGATCAAACACTTGAATTCTCTTTGTTGCACCTGCGGTCGATCTTTTTTTTGTTTTTTTTGGTAATGTGTGCATGTACAAGAATCACTAATTGATCCGGTTACCCGTGAAGAATATCAAACCTTTGATCACTGAGGCAGCTTCATGAGGAGTTTCACGTCTGTATTGACAGCAACATTATTTAAAAATGATGGTACCCTTTTATAGATAAAAAGGGAATTTAAGCTGCAAAAGAGAAGACAAAGATGTTTTAGTCTATTTACTACAAATTATGTAATTAACAACCGCTTTCCACACTAGTGCAACTTTTGAATTTATGTTACACATGACTCTAATTGGTCTGGATTGAACTCATTTTGCATAACACTAATAATTTGGTTCACAGAGCACGCAGTACCAAAACAAGTCACATAACAAAACCTAATGACCTGTACAAAATGGCTCGGGGTGAATAAATATGGCTCTATTGAACACTGTAATATAAAGCAACATTAAAATAGTACTCCAGTCATTTAGAAGAAGAAGAAGGGGAACACAAAAAGGCAGATTTTTAAGAAAAAAATGCAGCAGAGGCAGAAGCATCCTGACTTTGGGTCAAGCAAAAAATAAATAAATGCTGGGTCCTACATTTCCCATGATGCAATTCAACAGAATACACCCTGCCTGCCTAGTAGACGCCCATGTCTTTCAAACTCCGCAGCTCGTAAGACAGGCTTTCTGTTAAAAAGAGATAACCCTGATGACATCACTATGACATCACCAGGGTTATTTTCTCAGACCTGACAAAGCTTCTCCAGAGCCACAGACGGCGTTATACAACTGTTTCCACATGCTGCGTAGTAACTGAATTTGACTCGTAGAATCTGTAAAGTGCCACTATGGAAGAACATTTTCAGCTGCAGAAGAGTAATAAACCTATCTGCTATTTATCAATGACTTATTTCGTGAAAAGTTTGTGTGTATAAACGTGAATGTGTTTGTCATAATTACTTTATTATTAACTCAGTGTGACATCCCTTCATCCTGCAGATCTTGTTCTGCACAGACATTTTACACACTTAAAGTATGTACACTGCACACACCCTCACTCACACTTATACATGATGTGACACACACGCTTTTTCTACCCACATATACTCATGCTGACAGGTGACAAGAGTGTCACAGTCTCTGTATTTTTTCCGCTCATCTCTTCTACATAGTATGTCTGTCTACCTGCTTTGCTCTCCCACCTCTCTGAAACTATATATGTCCCTTATCACATACAGCCAAATCAGAAAAAGAAAGTTTCCAGTAAAACATACAATGATATTCTGCAATATTAATCAAGTTTCCTAACAATATACAGCAAAGACAAGCCGTACGGCAAAGCGAGCTAGTTAGCATCACTCATTAGTTTCTGTTCAAAGACACAGGCATTGATCTGTTTCCTCCAGAATCAATCAATAAACTTGTTAGGATGCAAACGGACACACATGAATATGTACACAAACACACACACAAATGTTTGCAAGTTAAAAAGGCAACATGATGAAGTATCGTTTCTTAAAATAAATCAATAACATCTGTAGGCATGTTTACTCCTCTTGCTTTTATTTTCATTAATATTAGGCTGTTGGTAAATCAAATGTTCATTGGTCATTCAGAATTCATAAGAAGTGCATTCAGTTTTTTTAATTGGCCGTGACATAAATTTTACATTTCTCTTCTCCTCACTAAAGCAGACTGGCTTTTCTCTGATCATGACATGCTTGAAGACATATATCTACAGTTTTGGTTCAATAGCTGGAAGATCATTAAATTAAATTGTTATATAATGACATTTTCACTTATGCTTTGCACAGAAATACGAAGAAATTTAAATCTAAGAGGCAGCTGAGCATATTCTAATCTTCCTGTCTGTCAGAGGTTATAAAATGTTTTTGCTCCTCTGCAAATTGTAATTTTTGTTTCTGTACACAGTTTGATTGAATTTGCCAATCCAAAATGATCTGAACAGTTATTTTACTCTGCACAACTGTATTTTTTGGCGATCTGTAGAGGAAAACAGTGCAGTTTCCTGCAATGACTCCAGTTTTCTTTCCTATTTTGCTCCAGTTGATTGTAATTAATTATTTGCTTAACTAAACAAGCCCAGCAGGTTGGTGCTGGTTTCTCAGGGGTGATATACAATGTGTAGTGTACATGAAACCACACTGATATTTGTGGGTGTTTCCAACACACAAAAAGGAATAAACAGTCACAAAGCAGCAGCGATATCTTTTTTGGGGGGAAAAAGCCAGCAATAGCATGTGCATCAATAGGCTGAATGTGCAGATGTCAATAACCGTTATGTTGCATTGTGTTTGGTGTGTGTGCATGGCTATTAGAGATGCAGTATTGGATTCCATTTACAGTAGCTGGCCTCAGTGGAAATGCACAAGCTGATGAGCCTCAATATGCACTTTGACTGCTACTTTGCGGTCTGCTCCCTCTCCATGTCTGTCCTGCTCTCTCACACCTTTTGCAGCTGTGAGAAATAGCTGTCACAGTTTCAGTTAATCATCACACCTTTAATCAGTGATTTGTCTGTGTGATGTTTAAGTAACTCCCTGGCTAAGGGTGTGAAATCAATGAGGACTCTCACACCACCCTAAAACATCGATGAAGCTACTGGAGAAATAGACCACTCTGCTTCACGCCCACACATACAGAAAATCTGCTTTTCTCCCACAATGCTGAATTCAAAACCACCAGATACAAATATACTGCAGACACAGAGGCAAACAGAGTTATCGGACTCTGAATCAGAAGAAGTTGTACTTAAACAGAATACAATGAAGGTTTGAAAAATGTCAATGAGCTTTAAAACAATCAGCAACATTGTTGGCTGACAAGAGATCTGCAGCAGATCATAAACCTTCTTGCCACCACAGCTCAGAGACAGATAACGACTAAGACCTCCAATATGGCTGCCAGGGGCTTTGCCTAAAGGTCGTCTATAGTTTCTTTTCTATAGTTGAGAATGTGTAAATGGTCGTTGCAATATCTCAAATAGACGACAGTGAAGTTTAAAAGTAATACTTCGTTAGCTCCAACATGCAACTTTCCCTAGAATCACAACTTGTCATTTTTACAAATTAAACAAACATTGTGTTAATTGCTGAGCTTTGGAGCCAGGCTAGCTGTTTCCCACCACCTCTAGTCTTTATGCTAAGCTAGGCTAATCCCCATCCTGACTCCAGCTCCAACACACAGACATGAAATTGATAACGATCTTCCCATCTCCCTCTCGGACAGAAAGCTTTAAAATGTTAAACTGTTCCTTTAATGGTGACCTCGATGGTGATAAAGCCAACAAGAATTTTTTTAAGAAATCCCGCCGGGCTGCCCTTACAACAATTTGCTTGTTAACTGATATTGCATTGGTTCACAGTTTCACATGATCCTGCCTTGTTATTTCCACCCTATCATCCTGTTACAACATCACATTAAAAAAAAAGGTGGACCACAGTGAACACGGTGGACCTACCAAACTGCTGACTGCACCTCTATCTATTCCATGCATACACACACACACACACACACACACACGCAGGTCACACAGGCTCACATACATTACAGTCTCTGTACACACACATGCACAGTTTACACAGCGTTGCGTGATTACAGGGCTAAACAAACAGTGGAGATTTGCATGACTAAAAATACCTCAGGGAAACCTGCTGTCTCTGTGTGTGTTTGCCTGTATGATCACTCAGGCATGCGTACAGGTCTTACGAGCACGTGCATGGGGGATCACACAGACAGAAAGACCTGTAAGATAAGACATGTATAAACTACACGTTTTATCTTGTAAAAAAAAAGTGATCGTAACCAATACTCATACCTTCATTTTGATGATGAAGGATGGGATAGTTGAGGAGGTTAGGGTTAGAGGGAGAAAATGAAAGGAATAAAAGAGAGATTGAGGAATGACGAGAGACACATAAATTGTAAAGACCAGATCAGCTTTGTCACTTACACAATTTAAAGACACATTTTAATATATGAGATGACCAGAAAAAAAGGTTAGAGAGAGAGCAAGAGAGAGAGAAATTTCTTTCCAAACAAAGTGGGAGGTAGGAGAAGGAAAAAGAAAAATCTTTGGCTTAGTGTCACACCTCCTTCCTCCTCATCGTGTGCCACCAGCGCAGTCTGCTAGTCCGCTACAGCACATTACACTTTGAATGAGAGGGAGAAAGATGCACAGCGGGGACGTCCATATGGTGGAGAGAGAGATGGATATATAAACATAGGGAGAGTGTGATGGAGAAAGCGCTGTCATCTGCAAAAAACACAAAAGTGGTTGAGGAGGAGGAGGAGGAGGAGGAGGAGGAGGGGAGGGCTGATGACTTCACGCTCTGTTGGTCTGAGAGGCTGCAGCCGTCTCTGCGGTGACACATCGAGGTGAAAGGTCAAATGTGTTCCTCTCCATTGATTCTCTAACTAGAGAGCTCACCACCCGCTATCAGACGTCCTTCCCCTCCTCTCTATCGTCGCTCTCAGCTGAACACACTATGCCGGCATGAATGATCAAACTCTATATCTAAATACCAAAAAAGCATGCAAGTAACCTTTTCTATCTTTTTTTTTTTTTGTTGTTGTTGCATTATCCTGCTACTGGTATTCCTCTCCTCTCTCTTTCTTTCTTCTTTTGATCCTTTCAGCAACTACTACCGTATATGCTGCCTCTTTCTGTTTGCTGTCAGGCTTTCCCGCTTCTACTCTTTTTCTTTTGATTTCATATTCTTTCCAGTTTATTTCTGTTGCCCATGTTCTGTTCCTACTCCTTTTTCCATCAACTTTATCTTTTATTTCTGTTTCCTGCCTACGCTCTTTCAACACTTATGCTTCATTCCAAATGTTGTGTGTGTGTTGCACACAGCAATGCAATTTCCAACTCATCAGGAAAACAAACTATACATGAAATTGTTTTCATCAAGTAGCGTCCTTAAAGTTATAATACTTAAGATTGCAGCACTGATTAATGGTAGTAATGGTAGTAACAGCAGGTCCCAGAATTTAGGGGGTAGCAAAAACTCCTTGAGCTGCTACTTTATCAGAAATACAACAGAGGGGCAGCTGGTGTATCTGTTTACAGTGCAGCCAAACAAACTCCCATTGTTTTAAAGACGTCGGTCAATAATCAGGCATTTTCCATGACGTCATGAGCAGGGCAGAGTGAAAGAAGTTGGTTACCTTCACCTAACAGCTTACTGTGGCTGCTCCTTGCTTTGTTAGTCCCTGCAATATTGATCTGCAGTCAATAAATACTGAAAATGTGTTGTTTTGTAGATGCATTTTTCGACTCTTTCACAATAAAAGCCACCCTGTGTTTTGTGAGTCGAATGCTTTTATTGAAGCTTAAAGTGAAGCAGCAGCAGTAGTCAAATGTTTAGTTTGCATTAGCAGTAACTTAACAATTAAATGGACTTTCTGGTGAAGGGGAGGCATGTAACCGTAACAGATCAATACTGTGTCTACAATGAGATGTTCTCATCCTTCCATCATCCTTTTTAACTTCTTTTTTTCCCACACAAGACAGTTTTCTTTCATTTTCCAATATCAAGGCTTTTTTTTCCTACTACATGTCAAAACAGGTGGATGGAAACTTTCACCTTTCACTACCTCGCCCATCAACCTCTTTTCTGCATATTTCCAATCCATCTCCCTTCTCTGCTTTTATCATCAATTCCCTGAGCTGCTTTCCTGAGCTTTCCATCCAAATCTCTCCCCTTCATCTCCCTCGTCTTTCTTGTCATCTTCTCCCGTTCCTCCACTGTCCATCATTTATTTCTTCATTGACTCCTGAATCTCTCTCCTCATTATCCCCACCCTAACCCTGCCTTCCTCCAGCGACTGGTCCACTCTGGTGAAGCTGAAGCATCTGTTACAGCTTGACTGAAAGATTTGAGGCCATACCTGAAGGAGAACAAATGTTGCATCAAGCAGGAGACTTGGGGGTAAAAATGTTGATGAGCTAAATCTAACACTCTGTACTGGCCTCAGAAATGTGAAAAGGTCAATAAGTTGGTATTTTTAGCAATAGTCCAACTGAAAACATCACAATTAAGTATAAAATTAAAACACTAAGCTTTAGGATCAGCAGCAGGGGACAGAGGCCTCTAACCTGTTTCTAATACGTCACAGCTAGGCGAGCTTCACCAGATCAGCACAAAAGTCACTCATCTTAATGTTTGCAATCAATCATCACGACACAGTGAAGGCAAGAAACGTATACTGGAAGCGTCAGATGCATGAATGCAATACCTGGCAAATTGTTTTCAACCGTTCAGTGCTCACAAATAAAACAGCACTTGTGCAAGACTAGCGTCTGTGCAGACAAAATATGAGCAGTCCATTAGCAGTGCTGCCCAGTCAAATACCATCTAGGCCCTAACAGGCACTACACCAGCTGTGTATACTACTTGGCACACACTCAAGCAGAGATGGGGGAGCTCTTTTAGTGAAGTCAGCAGGTCTCATAGTGATACGTTGGCAGGAAAACCTACGCACTGTACTCCTGACATGCAATTGCACGTGTTTACAAACAAAACAGCCCAGTCTGCACAGTAATTGTACTCTGAATGGACGATTCTGAAAGACAAGTGATTTAGGTCCAATGCCAATGTTTACAAAAAATGCAGGAAGTAATGTTATATTTATATAGTGAGGTGACAAGTAAGGGTGTAGCTGCTAATCGCTATTTCATACTTTAACTTGTCAATTTGCCAACATTTTAACAAACATAGGCTTATAAAACCAAGTTGTAGCCATCAGCTAATTAACTGACTCCATGGCAACGTTATACTTCCTGTATAATATCTCAATTTTGTCTGAGGATGTCAGAATTTGAAAAGCCCTGCCATAGCCTAAATTTAACCAAGCAGATTTAGTTCCTGAACCATGATGATACCTTAACCCTAATGTTGTTGCCATGTACAGATATTGTAGTATTTATGAAGGAAAAAAACTCTTAATTAAGGCTTTTGTAGAAGTGCATGATGACAACATTGTGTCTGGTGAGTGTGAATCAGGTAATTGACACAGGGAGTAGGACTCAAATGCAGACACCTATACGCAGGATTGTGTGCAAAGGCAGTTTGCTCAAGGTCAGTCAGGCTCAAAGTCGCAGACAGGCTGGCAGGTTGGTTTAGGCAAACAGCCTGAGGAGAATAGGCAGGGTGTCGGCAACAGGTAGTCAAGCAGGTGACTGGTTTTCAGGTAAGCAACAGGACAAGCTTGAACCTTATGACCGACAGGGAACATGTCATCCAACACACAAAAACTGCCCTCTTTGTATACACTCAGACGCTAAGTTCATTAACAGTAGCAGATCATTTAAAAAACAAGTGAAGATTTGAATCAGAAAGGTCAATAATTCAGCAAATTCGTCATAAGATTACTATCTTTAGTGCAAACGTCCTGTTTATTGGAAACTTCGGTCTACTTGCAACAACTTGCAACAACTCTATGATGCATAGGATCTAGTTGAAAATGTGTTATTCTCCTTTTTTGCAGTAAAAACAGGCAAATTACTTCAGTGATTCACCTCAAACATACCACAGTGCAGTGGAAATTCAATTCCTATCAGTTTAGAGCCATAAAGAACTAATCAAATAAATCCTTATTAACTGGCTCATTATACAAACTTAACGTTGCAATCGAAATTTTGCCTCAAGCTGATTACTCCCCGCAGAGCGAGTATTGATGAACACATAAACATACTTCTTGATGAAGTCCTTTATTGTGCATCAGCGCTGCAGACAGGCAGTAGTAATCACCGCGGAAATACGCCTTCCTGCATTTATCCTGCACTGTTGACACTTTTTTGTCGAAGATGAAGCCAAAGAGCAAAAGTAATTAAGAAACTGTGCAGTGAAAAGTGGGCCTGAGCTGCTGATTTGCATTTGTTTATGCAGAAAGACTGCAGAGGCAAACACAGGGCACCTTTATGTCTCTGCGGGGGCTCAGTGTCACTTCCCATGAAGAGAGAAACATCTTTTATTAGACTGCGAGGAGGTAACACGTTTGGAGCTCTGGAACATGTTATCCTAAGAGATGTATAGAGAGGGGTCAAAGGGCACGGAGCCAGCTTCTGAACAGTTTGTTTTTTAATACTGTGTAAGGTCAAGCTGACAAGTTGGAAGAGCAGGGAGAACAAGCGGCAGGGGTCAGTCAGTAAACGTGGAGAGTCTCATGCCTGTGGGCTTCGGGAAGCAGTGCTCAGAGTGGATTTATTGTTGATTTATGGGGCAAAAATGCAATTGAATGTGATGCTGTGCTGTGAGTTTGTCCTTGCTGCAGTGATTGAGTGGCAGAAGGTAAGATGGGAGCCTTGCTTTTTTCTAGCCTGAGGTAGAGTAGCTTTACTTATTTTGTTTATTTTGTTGTGACTTTGCATTGTTAAATGAATACCTCACCAAAAACCTCGATTTTGAGAATTAAATACTCACCACATGTAGGCTTTAAAAGGCAGCTCTGAAATGTTTGAAGCTTCGGTTTTTGAAGATAGTGGCTGTATCCAGCTTGGATTTACAAAAAAATTGACAACTGACTCTAATGGTGAGCCAAACACCCAAAGAAGTTGCGTTTAAAAATAAGGTCAACTCAAAGCCTTACTCGCTTCTTCCGAACTTTCAACCACATCTCACTGTCATCAACAAACGGAGCTGAAATAGAGCTTGTTTAGGTATCATCATGTGACCGGCATGTAAACAACGACATGTGATAACAAGTGGTTGTCTATGGTTCCAAGTCCTCCATGTTAAACTATAGAACACGTTGTTTGTTATTGCCGTCCAGAGCAACACGTAAAAGCACTTCCTGATCTGACGTTGGTTAGGGTAAAGGAAAAATTGTAGTTTGGGTTAAAATAACGACTTGGTAAAAGTTAGGGAACCATCAGATCATGTTTAAAAGAAAAGGAGGAAACAACAATAATTACTTGACTCCTCAACCATCCCAACCTCCTCCCTCTGCAAGTTTACAGTCCACTGCCGCTGGTGCCAAGTTCTCCACTATTGGCCGGCATGTTCAGTATGTTCCAAGCAACAATCGCTTTGCCAATAAATCACTACTTCCAGAGGAGCTTCAGAGGTTAGCGGAGGCGACATTGTGGAGTAACTATGAACATTCGAACATTCGGTTCAACAGCCTAGAAGTGGATTATGCTGCAGAAAAGGTTGTGACATATTTTTTGATACTCAAACATTGATTTTCAGTAAAGTAATTTCTTCAAAAAGGCGTTTCAGAACTTAAACTCCACTTTATACCTTTGTTCCCTCATAGATTTCGTCTCTCTGTCCCTCATCCGTCATCCCCTACTCTCCTTTCTCTACCTCGTCATCACTCAATTTCTCTTTCCACACATCCATACCTTCATCACTTGAGCCATTCATTCGCTCCCTTATTAATTTACTCCTTTTTGAATCATCGCTTCATTGTAATTCCCTCCCTACGCTCATCCTTCATTTGCCGTGTCCCTCCTCGATGAGTCGTTTCTCAGCCCGGCTGTCGTTACTCACTTCATTCATGAGGTTTACGCCGTCTCGCTCCCTCGTTCTGTCTTTTCTCACTCTGCTCTCACCGTCACGCTATCATTTTGTTTTTCGATCACGAGCTGAATTAGAGTCACTTTGCTCGCAAAGGACAATAAACGAATGAACGAATTTGTCTCGGTGTCATAATGACAAAATATATGGTGAAACACTTGATGTATTCAGTGGAGACCAACAGGGAAAGGACACTATGGAGAACAGGCTGCTTCTTTCACCTATTTCCACCATCCATCTCTCTCCCTGTCATCCTCTGTCCACTGCTTCGCATCATTCATTCATTCAACTTACTCTGCAAACTGCCTTCATCTGTCTCTCTACCTCTCACGTCTTTGCTTCTCCATTTCTTTATTTCTTCGCTGCCTTCGTTTCATCCAATCATTCAGCTTATTCTCTTTTTATTGACTTCAGTTTCCCGTTCCCAATTTCTTCCCATTTAAAGCCCCAGTTTGATGTTTGTTCAGCCCTATATATTCTCTGGTATAGTAGTTCAGTTGGGAGGGCATTGTTTGCATAGTCCTGTTTAAAGTATTATAAAATAAAAAGCATAATATCTAGAGCATTCATTCTTTTTGCAGCTGAAAGCTAAGACTTCTGTCTTTCGTGTCATCACGTTTTACGCCCATGTCGCAAGTTGATGATGTCATAATGTTGCGTTACGTGCGGTATAAAATGTGGCGAACTGGCCGCACGAGGTCGTTGTATGCATAATCCTGCTTAAAGTGATGTAAAATAAAAACCGTAATAGCTAAAGCGTTCATTCTTTCTGCAGCTTAAAGCTAAGACTTTTTTTTGTGTGTGTCATCACGTTGTACACTCATGTCGCGGGATGATGATGTCATCAAGCTGTGTTACGTGCAGTGAAAGACGTGGTGACAACGCAAGGTGGCGCCATGGATGTCCATGGGAGGCGCGGTTTTCATTTATTTCATTTATTCAATAATTTTATCAGTCATTATGGTTTATTGACTTACATAACCTTTTAGCTTAGGTTGTACAGATTTTAGGGATATGAAGCATTTGAAGATACTCCAAGACACAAAGGGTTAATGGTTATGACAATGTGATAGGTTTGCTATTGGCAGATTAAAGTAGATCTGCTTATGTAGCTCGCTGATCATAAGTACATCCTCACTATGCAATGCAAAAGCTGATTTAAGCAGGTGAAGCTGACAGCACGGAGCAACATCACACACACCAGCCTGACGGAGAGGTAACTAAGCTGTAAGTATATGTTGTTGCATTTAGCGTGGGAAATAAGGACGCTCTCGTGTGGTCCAATCAGCAAACGTAGAGTGCTTAGTGACTGAATGTGAGTTGCTAAATTATTTTGTTTTTATCATGACCAAGATCTGGAACCAAGCATTTTAGTTGCCCAACCTTGACTTTATTTATACAATGCAATTCTTCTGTTTATTTCAAATAAAGTAGAAATGTAAAATGTTTCACCTCTCAATGAAGACCCAGAGTGTTCAGAAAAGCAAAAACGAAAGCTGTCCAACAGTATCCAACACCACAATGGTACATTACAGACCATTACATGGATGAGCTGGAAGAATTGAAGCTGAAGTAACTCAATCACTAATACTCCTGCGTTGTCATGTCACAGAGAATGACAATTAGCGAAAGCAGTTAGCTATGAAAGAGGTCTGCCAGTCAATTTCTGAGCTTTCAAAGCAACATATCATCAATTGCATCAATCAAAAAAAAGCTCAATTATATAGTATGGTAAGGGCACCAGCCTGAAAAATAATGACAAATGACAAATACTGCTATACGGCACAAAACCGAATCTGACCAACCTGCTTGCCATGGTGATTTGACCACTTCTCTTTTTATATTAACTGTCATTTTGTCCTCTGCAGCGCTCAGAAGTTACTGAAGTGCCCTTCAACAAAACACTGACCTCTCCATCACGTATTCGGGTGCTGCCCTACAGCTCACTTTGACTCATCCAGGGAAAGAGATTTATTTGTGTTGAAGGCAAACGTGAAAAGCCGGGATCCAATTACCTCGTGTAAAATTTCTAATAAAGTTATCTGCCTCCACAGTGTGAAGGTGGGCGGTGTAGGAACGTGGGGGACAAACACGACAGATAACGCTAATCCTCCAAAACAAACCGGACTGCAAGAGTGAAACAAATGTCAATATGAGCAAGCATGTCCTGATAAGAGGATGGAATTACAGAGAACGTTTAAATCCGTGTATTTGCTGCTCATCATGTCAAACTCAATGTTTTAATACTGGTTCTTTTTCAATTTGCTCTGGTATGAATAACCTCGATACAAACAGCCCAGGAGGAGCACTATGTCCTTGTACCGAATAAGAGTGTATGAGTGAGTGCGGGTGTGTGCACACTGCAGGACAGAGCTTGCAGTATTGAAGTGTATCAAAAGACGTCCTTGTACGACAATTAAAGTTAGAGAGGAATACTCAGGATAGAGAGAGAGAGAGAGAGAGAGAGAGAGAGAGAGAGAGAGAGGGAAAAAGAAGGCATGGGTGCAGGTGAAGAGAGACGAGCCAAAAAGCAAGCAAGAAGAAGAAGAGTGATGAGAGGCCATCCACTGTGGCTCTTTGATGAAAGGATTGTGGAAAGAAAAAAAAAATCTAAGCGAAATACAGAGGATGACTTTGAAGTGAGGCTGGCCTGTCCAAAAGCACTAATGTCAAGTAATTTATTATCACGATGTTCGCTTTTATCATAATTTTCTGCCACAATTTCTGACAGTATCAAGGCATTCCCCTGCTGTGGAAAATATTTGAACCTACAGGAGATCAAAGGAGAACAGGTGAAGAAGAGGAGAAGAAAAGAGACTCATAATATAAAAAAGGACAGACTCAAATTAAGTCGATATGACAAATGAGGCTCTTTGTTCATGTCACGTAGGCTAGGAAGAGACTTTATCACATATTTAAAGAAAAGGCTGGCTGTATTTTATATTTTTGCTGTCGTCGACAAATCCCATGACAAGACCATCGCTCAGGAAGATCTGACTTCCTCTATCCTGTCTGTTGCACTCAGCTCCCAAAATTTACAGGAGTAAATAATGCATTTGTTGGGGACTATTTTCAGCCGCGGATTAATACACATTTGGTGGTGGAGTGAGTATCGATAGTAGCATTGTGACAAAATGAACATGTCACCCTGTGCACACTAACATGTTTTTAAAAGTTTTTGGACAACAACAGAGCTCTACGGCTTTGGATACAGAAACTACTTGTTAGTAGGATCGATTCATGTTGGTTTTGTCTTTTCATCTGACTTGTTGACAACAAGAAAAATACAGAAAATCACCAGATCCTCTAAAACTCATCTTGACAGTCAGAAAGCAGCACATATTGAAGAAAACGCGCAACGCAAACAACACCCAAAATCTTGTAAGAAAACGAATTCTCATATGTTCTTCAAAAAAACATTTGCCTTATAATTTATATTTACAATCTGCATGGAAAAGGGAAGAGCTGGAGGTGAGTGAATGTCAAACAACTGAAATGAACTTCTGACTTGAGGAACTGCATCATAAAATGATAAAAATATGTATTATATATATATATATATATATATATATATATATATATATGTAAAATGTACAAATCTTTCATTATTTTTCCCATTTGCAGAAGTAATGTTGATGGCCCCGATTCCAGTTGTTAATATTAAACATGTTTAGAATAATCTTAATCACAACAATGGGCTGCAGCTGGATCAGAAGACAGATGATTAGAATCATTCAACACCAAAAACTGAATGAATTTATCTGCCAACTGCCAACACTAATTGGCCCAAACCACAACAGACTTTATCCAACTTGGTCCTGTCACTCGTCACGCTCAAAAAATAACATAATCAGCTCAACGATCATAAAATGTGTCCCTGCCTTTAGTAAATACATCTGACATAAACAGAAAAACTCTCCTCTGTGTGGGTTTGTGTGTACATGAGAGGGAGAACGGAAGACTGCTTTGGATGCAAAACAAGATGGAGGTCATGCGGCGCACCGACGACTTAATTCTTCTGTGACCAAGTATGCAGCAACATATTGTGTGTGTTTGTGTTATATTTCACTTCCTTCCAGCGAGAGAGCAGAGCAAACACAATCCCCAAATCTCTAAGATTAGAGCGAGAGAGTGGATTTGACTGCGCTTATCAACGGCAGAACAGAGCAAATGTGAGTCAAGTGTTTCTCACAGAAACATACGGACAAACACACACAATCACACACACAGGAAGAAGACTGGTTCACTTCAGTGTCTTGGAAAAGTGACTTATTGTTCTGTTTTACCTGAGAATATCTTACAGGTAACTAAAAGTAACTAGTCTACTGTTGGAAACACTGCTACAGTAGTTAAGACAACATTTTTTTCCTGTTTGGCATGTAGTAATGTGTTTCCATATGTTTTTTCTTGGCATTTTAAATGCATTTTCCACCTGCCATTTGGCCACAGATGATTTGGCCACTTTCGAGCTCTCTTAGTTGTTGTTTTAAAATCTCGCACCTCAAAGTGACGATCGCCAAAGTGTGATGATTGCCAGACTCTTTCATAGCCGACAAAAGCTGCTAATTGACATTGAAGCTGAAATGGCCAGACTAATTGTGATTACGTTAGCTCTACCATCTGTATTTTTGGCATGAGGGGAAAACATTGGAGGGAAAAAAAAAGGAAAAGGTATTACAAGGCTTTGAGAAATGGTTCATTCCCTTTGTAAAAACGCTGTTAATAGTCACACACCCTTGGTTTTTTTACCCATCTTTCATACACCATATATGTTCTTGTAAACCTGCTGTTAAAAAGATCATGAGTGGACTGCTTGCTGGAATATCTAGAGAAAATGAACATGGAAACTAACTAACTAGTTACAGTTTCCTGTTTGGCCATCTTGTCTCCAGATGTAATCAGTTAAAAGCAGAGAAACAGTTGGTTCTGCAAGAGCTAGCTAGAGAAACTTAGCTAGCTTTAGCTTGGTCGAGTGACACAGCAAAATTCTTCTGTGCATCTTTGCTAAATATATGCTTCCAGAAGCTTGGCTTTTTAGTGTCATCTCACAGGGCTAGTTGAGTGGACACTACAAAGGCTACGCGAACTAATGTAGGTGGCGAGCTAACCACTTACATGCTAACCAGCTAGGAACTCTCTCTCTCTCTGCTTGCTAGCTGTCAGTTAGCTTGGTCACTAACAGGACAATAAGTTTGCAACATTTATTCAAAAGACATATTTGCACCACCGACTCCTGTCGTTATATAAAAATGGATGGTGCAACACAGCTAATAAGCTACGATAGCTTCCTCCATTTTGGACCGTCTGGCTCCCTGTTCCCTCAAAGGTCAGCACTGTCAAGATAGGTCAACAGTGAAAATGCATGTCAGATTTAACCAAAGTTGAACACATTAAAAATTCAGATGGATTTATTTGGCCCACGTGAGCGAACCCACTGATAACAGTGATTCTATTGAAATTGAATTAATTTTTCTGTGAAACTTCGCTGGTTTAAACCTTGGTGTGACTGGGCCTTTGAGCTCCTTTAAATCCACTTCAAGATTAATTTAGCAGTACTATCAACAGATGAGTAATGCTGTAATGCTGGAAAACACACGGACCACCCAGAATGTTTGGAATGCTGGGAAATGTATGCACATCGACTGGAAGTCCGTCCAACTTTTCTGTTTTTCTCTCTGTCTGAAAGTGAGTGTAAAAATGTGTGTCCCCACATTGCTGTGTGTGTGTGTGTGTGTGTGTGTGTGTGTGTGTGTGTGTGTGTGTGTGTGTTCACTTTCTTCGATACATATATGCAGCAGGGGGCAGACAGCAGGCATCTGTTCACACAGCCAACCTGCTGGGACACACACACACACACACACACACA
>VMKM01002818.1:0-56653 GCA_008360985.2 Macquaria ambigua | reverse complement strand
AAACAGGATGCACCTGAGCTCAATTTTGAGCTTCATGGCAAAGGCTGTGAATACTTATGTACATGTGATTTCTTAGTTTTTTATTTTTAATAAATTTGCAAAAAATCTCAAAAAAACATTTTTCACATTGTCATTATGGGGTATTGTGTGTAGAATTTTGAGGACAAAAATGAATTTATTCCATTTTGGAATAAGGCTGTAACATAACAAAATGTGGAAAAAGTGAAGCGCTGTGAATACTTTCCGGATGCACTGTAAATGAACGTCCGTTACAATGAAGCCATTGCCATCGAGTTCACAGAGTACTGATTAAGCCTATCACTGCCAGGTAAATCTCTCTGAATTTCGCATTATACCGGAGTTTTTAAATCTGGTGTGTGTGGTGACATTCCCACGCTGGCGCACCAGTAGTGATGTGTTTTACATCAACCAGCAATGATTGGTTTGGCACAGAGCCATGTAGAGAGAGAGCCGCGTCAACAGAAGTTCAAAATGCTTGATGGTCACATGATTCACGTAGACTTCAGATAGTTCTCTCTACATGGCTCTGGTTTGCCAGAGCTGAGGGGAGCAACCGTAGTGACGGAGCAGCTACAGCAACTAGGAGTATGGCGGAAAACCTAAGAAGCTCCAAAAAAAGTTTCTGATGCTCCAGATAAAAACGAAACGCGGCGTTCAGAGGAAGGACAGGGATAACCATTGGTGTAGCTTTTCCTGGTTGGAGAGGCTGAAAGAAGAGCAGGGAATGAGGGCAGACAGGATGTGGCCTTACTGCTCTTGGACAGGTTGGTCTTTGTAAAATATTTGGAGTAGATTATGTAGCTATTACATTTACTCTACCCAAATAATGGATTATTGTCTTGGAACTGTGGAAATTTGAGCGAGCTCCCCTGTAGGCATCCGTCATGAGGACGCATCAACAGTGTTTGTGTAATTACTCTCACTGCCAGAAGGAGGAGACAAAAGTTCTGCACTCCAGCTTTAAGGTGTTCTTATGCAGGTTTGATGCTCCATACTGCAGTTTACTGAGAATACAAGTCATGTTTTACCACATGCTGTTGTGTAAAGTACTTTGTCAGTCAAGTCTGAGAATGAAAAAAATGTTGTATTGTTGCCTCGTGTTTAATTTTTCATGTAAGAATTATGCTGTGTCTCAAATCCCGTACTTCCGTTAGTACACTTACATGCAGTATACTGTGTACACTATGTACTGACTGGTGTAGTGCGTTAATTTTGACAGGGTAGTGTCATCTCAAATCGAATACTGCTGTTGTGCGCATACCGGAAATGACCTTTGACCGCATCTTCTTCTTCTTCTTTTTAATGGTGGATTGCAACCGGGCGGAGCATTATCGCCAACATTTTACGGCGATTGTCGCACGCCGAAATATCTGCCAGCATGTTTGCTCACTTGACTTCAATTCAATTATATTAAAAATGAATGAAAAATGAATGTGCTTTTACTTTTAGCCGTAACAGTCGCAACCGCGGCCGCCATTGTCATACGTTGGTGGTCCTCCCCTTCCACTACGTAGCCAAGATGGTGACTGTTGAGGGTGAGAAGTGTGCAGCGTTCCACACTCAACTTTCTGGCCGTTTTGTGTACACCATCCGGGTACTTACAGTACACTGCATTTTGCCATACTTACCAGTGTGAACGCACTTATGCACTCAAAATACTAAGTTTGAGTATGCAAGTACGCGATTTGGGACACAGCATGGGAGTCTGCAGCAATGCTAGCAGTTTAGAGTGTTAGCATTCTAACATTTGCTAAAAATTGCGCTAGAGGAAATGTCACAGGATCGCCAAAGTCAGTATGGTTCATCATCAGGGAATGATGAATGTCTGTACAAAACTTTACACCAATCCATCCAATAATTGTTGAGATACTTCTGTCAGGACCAAAGTGGTGGACCTAACGGCCAACATTGCCATCCAAAGATCTGCTAGCATGGCTAAAACATGTTATTTCTAGCTCATTGAACACTGCAACTGCACTATGTTATCAATGGATGGTACACATCCTGCCTTGCACTGCTCATTAGCAGTTTCTATCCGTATTGAAATATCCAATGAAACAATATCTTACTGAGATAGAGAAATGTAGAATAGGAGGGAGAAAGTTTACCAGAGGTCGGTAATACTGATGTACTCATTATTAAACACAGAGACCAGAGCAAGGCCTATAAATATCCCACACAGCCCATATTGTGACAAACACTTGTCAGGTTGTAGGTATTCAGGCTCAACCAAAACCACAACAGCTTATTTCCATTGGTAACTACAGTGCAGTTGTAATGAGAAGAGAGCAGAGATAGAAGAGTGTGAAGCTGGCAGTCGTGGATGGATTCTTTGGAGAGGTTTAAATTCTTTATATAAAGCTTTTTATTCTAGATTTTCAAAATGATGTTCAACTGAGCTATTTGAATATCAATGTTGTCCTGTTTACGTTCAATCCCTTTTTGTGGTTTAGGTTTGCAGCGGCTCAATTACAGTATCATGTATGTGAGTTAAACAAGAAGCCAGTGTACAGTGGGGAATAATAACATCCATTAATCTTAACTACAAAGAACCGGATTTCCCAAGGGAAACTTTTATGTTTCTCATTAACAAAACTACTCTCAAGTACTTTGGTTATATTCAAACAACCCAATACAATAAATATCTGATAATGTCTTAAAGATGACCAATGATGGCAGGTTCATCTTGATCTGTGACTCGTAAGGAATAAGGGAGCTTTGCTGCCTGGGTCAGACTGCTAAATAATTCACACCACGTTATGAGGTAGAAATGAAGGAACAGTAGTCTAACGTACATCCTGAGACTCTCATTTTATTAGATCATCTTTGAATCCTTCTCTCTACACATACATTCTGAACGGAATGTGAGACAGTCACAATTCAAGTTTCATGAGTCGACATGTCTCCAGAATAAAGAAATGGAGAAATCGTGTTCCCTTTGAGAGTAATTCCTCGCTATTAGCGGGGGGAAAGTGCTGCGTCTGCTTGAAAATAGGCTATGTGCCATAAGCTTTCCACTGCAGGTTACACAAAAAACTGATACTCTGCTCTCAAAGAAAAAGCAACAAAGAATTTTAAGAACAAATCCAGGTGTGGATATCTTAAACTGTTGATATCATCAATCTGTTGATGTTCTTCCAATCAAGAAAAAGTCATGTGCAGCTTTTTGCTAAACATCTTGTGCTGCGGTATATTATACTGATGGAGAACTTGGTATTTCTGCCTCTTCCATGATCTAAATTAATGCAAAATGGCACATGACACTCACTGTTGCTGTTTTAGACCAGTGTTCCCCAAACAGAGGTACTTGTACCTAAGTTTGTTGTTTTCATCATCTGGGGACCATGAATGTACAACATTTCATGGTAGTTGTAGAGATATTTCACCCTGGACCAAAGTGGGGGAGCGAGCAACCAAGTGACCGTTAAAAAATACAAAATAAACCCTGAATTATGCTGTACTTTCAGTTTTAAACTATTTTTCTTATTTTGCATGTTGATTGATTACTGGAGTGCCAATCAACTCTAGTGAGGCATTCACAAATTACTCCACTCTGCTCCAGATGCAAGGACTTATTTTTCCTGATATGTTAAGTGCAGTAGAGCTAATATGCATGATAGTTCTTTTTAGGAACGGAGAACTAACTACATGCCTGGTAGAGCCCTAGTTAACAAGGCTGAAAAGCACTAATTTTCCCTTATTGGTTTCTATAATCACCTTGTCTCATGAGGTCATAAGGTAGTGGCCAACTGACAGGACAGAGCAGAGCTACTTCATGGCCCACCTTAGTGGATCTATACATTGATTCCCTTCATTGACTACTTTGCATCTCACGGCTACAAGGCACTCCTGTCCAGTCCTGACTGAGTGGACAGCAGGGTCATCCAGAGGTAATTCTAGGATTTTAGGGCTTTTGAATTTAAGTAGCAGAATTCATAACTTTGGTGTACTCTGAGGCAGTAATTCATAAATTGTTATTCCATTTTGTATGTACAGGACATTCCTACCAAGTTTCTATCTCTGGAGTGCTAATCAGGGAGTTTACAGGGAAATTTACATTCACAGTCTAAATTACATTACTCTTTGCAGTTTGATCCAAATCGATCTGGCTATCTAAAATTTTAATGTCACACTAATGTACAATGCCACTGAGAATTAAGCTATTGAAAAGGTGACTATTACAATAAAAAGATAATTTCATTAAGCTGCTGAGTCCACTCTATGGCTCAGAGCTGTTATTATCTGATAACTTTAGAGCTTTGATCATTCTGATCCGGGTCATTTCAGCTCAGGCCCAGTACAAGCTGGATTCAACTTACTACAAACTAACACACTGATCAACTACATATTTCATAGTGAAATCACTTTATTTACTCTGAAATCAAAGTGGATGATTCATTTTGTAGTTCAATGCATTTTCCAGGTTAAAAAAGCTCAAAAGAATTTCAGGAGGATTTTACTTTGCTAAAACCTTTAACACGCTTAAAGTGATATTCTTCTTTCCTGTCCTGAAGCTTCCTATTTTACATTTCCTCTTGGAACATCCAGTGTTGGGTACATCTTTCTTGGGAAAATTTGTGGATTCTATAATTGTATTTTATTCACCAGCAACAATTAGTTTAGAATAATCAGAAGTTGAAAGTCATGTGACATTTACAGCATGGCTGAACATCAAAAAAGTATCATGTATTTCCCAGAAAGCCTCAATGAACAACAATGAACACTGGTCACCAAGTTATTATTATTATTATTATACAAATATGTAAATGTCATCGTTTCCATCATAGATGGCACAAACTAATTTTCTAACCACATATTATGCAATATTTCATTTAAGTGAGCCACATTAGACCATGACTTAGAGAGATTTTAGAACAGCTTTCAGGCCTTGTGGTGGCTTTTTCGTTTATCTATGAATTCACTGAACGGTCTGGAGACATTTAGCTGCAAAGGTTTCCCATAATTTGGTGCAATACAGCAGTGGCATGCGACATTTGACTGCGATACCACACTGACCAGAGATATCTGGGAAGCAAGAGGCTGGTCGACTGTCATTCACAGAGCAATAGTAAACATATCTGAGTTTGACTCTTCTGGTCCATAACTGTCCAACATGGGGTGGCAGTGTTGCTTAGTAACCACAGCACATGACTGACCTTATCGGTGCGGTCATAAAAATGTATGAAGTCCTTTTATTCATTTTGCCTTCTGTGCTCCCCCCACACACACACACACACACACAAATACACACACAATTTAGATGAACACATCCTAATGCATTGTTCTTGTGTGTGTGTGTGAGAGAGAGAGAGAGAGAGAGAGAGCAGCAGGGTGGTAATGAAGGGCTATACCTGACACATGCCACAGACTGCATCAAGCAGCATGAAGAGAGAGAGAGAGGTGGGGAAAATCAGCAGTCACAAAGCCAAACAGAAAACAGCAGAGGATGCAAGTGTGAGAGGAGCTTCACTTTCACAGGAACATTTTCATCAGGCCACTAAAGATCAAAACATGCAAGGGATGTAGATTTAAGAAACATAATGATATTTGGATTGCATGTTGTGTAACCTGTGATCTGGGGTGTTTTCAGTTATCACATCACTGTGATCTACTTAGTTGTTGTAAATCTGTCTAGTTTACAGCGTCTTAATCTGGGTTTAATCCCCAGAACATATTTATGGAACTGACAAAGTATTATGCAGTGGTGGCACTGTGTGTGACTCTGAGAGGTTTTCCAAGGCCTTTACGAGCCAGGAGCAGCGCTGATGATTCCACACAGGATGTTAAGCACCACGTCTGTCAGCTCATTGACACAGTATCACAGCGACTGGCTTTCTTGCAAAGTGCTGCGCTGTTGTTCCCACAGGGAGCACAGATGTTAGCCTTGCTGTCGCCGCCACCGTCGCCATCTTTTTGCCCTGACAACATCTGCACAGCTGTGTTGTCGGCTGCCACGCACAGGCGGGAACGCCACAACCCGCTCTTGGACTGTTGACAGCTAGGGGCAGGTCGGCACAGATGGCAGGAGGGGTGTCAGGGGACTGGCAGTGGGTGGAGGGGGGTGGCAGGTATAGAGACTGGGGCTCCCATCTGGCCTCGGTGCTGGCACTCTGCCCCAGGGCGTCTTCACCGTTTACTCGACAGAAAGTCTGTCAGGAGTTGGAAGTCACCTTGCAGCAAAACGTTGTACTCTCTGGGCGGTTGGTGGCTGGAGGGGGGGGATCAAACGCAGCAGTCTGAGCTAATTTCACCAGACAGTCGAAGGAAAAGCTTGGCCACGTTTTAGCCTGATCCTGGTCAGGTTATATGTTGCAGTCTCACAACAGTCATGGGGGTTTCATCTAATTAGCTGTGTTTTGTCATATTATACTCAGGCAGAAGCCAAAGCAACTGGAAATGTGGTGTGTCATGTCGGGTGTAGCTACACATTGCTACACAAGATTTAAGGAGCAACTATAATTACATTTAGTCATTGAAAGTGTCTTTTATTTTCTATATAAATGTGTAAAGAGAATGCAGTCCAGTATGTGCAAAAGAATGACTGCGTATTGTTCTTGACCCCATGTTTCTTCTGTATATTCTCTTTTTTTACTGTAAATTGTTGTTGTTCATAGTGTGCATTAGGCTGAAAGAAAACAAACATAGTTTTGTGGTACTTGTGTTGCACGGTGACAGAGGTGATGACTGTACTGAAATAAAAATGTTTTTTTTTTTAGGATTTCCCCAAATCATTCTTCTAAGGGCCAATTCAGGGACAAATATGTGGACAGCCAAATACCACCGAATCCCCAGAAAACTGTAATAATGAGTAATGAAAATGCTCAATGCTCAATGAAATGGTGCTCGGCCTTCCAGAAAATGGTCTGATTGGATATTGCAAAAAGACAGTTTTCCTTGACTGACATGAAGACATCACCAGATATATTACTGTAATAAGCTACAAGGTGTGTTTAACCTTTGACCAATCTGCAACAAACTCAATTCCCATTATTAGCAGGTAAAAAGGACAAAGAAAAGATTCACCACTAAGTATAATGAATGTGTTTGTATTAGAAAATGATATGTAGATAGCATTGTGCCTAAACTTTATTCAAGAAATGTATTAAAATTAGGTATTAATATAGTTGTCCAACAGCTTTGAGTTATTGGACACTAAGCAGCTTTCCTGTCAGATGTCTCTGGAGCTTGACTTCCATTGTGATTCATTTTGACTTGACATTTTCCACACTTGCCTATGTGGTTACATACTCATTTTTTGGTGGTTCCACAGATCCCAATGCTGTATGTGGAGCTGCAACGATTAGTCGATTAACAGAAAATTAATCTTAATAATCAATTTGTCATTTTTTTCAAGTAAAAATGTTTTTTTTTTTCTTTTCTTCTGAAATTCTTAAAATCCAATATGTAGAGAAGCGCTCTCTCTCTCTCAACCCAGCAGGTCGAGGCAGATGACTGCCCACCCAGAGCCTGGTTCTGGTTCTGGTCGAGGTTTCTGCCTGTTAAAAGGGAGTTTTTCCTTGCCGCAGTCGCCTAGTGTTTGGTCCTGGTGGGAATTGTTGGGTCTAGACCTGGTCTACATGATACATTGTACATTTTATGAAGGTGACAAAATATAAAAATTAGCATAAAGCATTGTTATTACACCAAATAAGGAAATATTTCATGTTATATGGGCTATGTATAAATACATACTGTATGCATTCATTTTGTTTGTATTTCATAAGACACTTTTGCATTAAAGCCTGTTCACTGTCTGTGCCATTCCCCCCAGTCCTGTATCAAGCTGATAAAACCAGGTTAAGTATGTTTTTGAGCATAACATTAGAGTTAAACTGAAATGGGGTGAAAGAAGATATAAAATATACCATGGCAAGAAATCAATAAAAAAATGACTTTCTGTACCCTAATATACAACCTCAATAGAAAGTCAATTTTATGAGCAACCTATCTGAACATGTTGAAATAAGAGAAAAAAGTGTTGAAGCCTGAAATTGCTGCATGTTTTACATACTTTAAGGTTATTGTTAGTGCTATTAGTAGTAGTAGTCACAGTAGCATCTAATGTAAAGTCAGTATTTTTGCTTCTGCTACCCTCATGCTTTCCAATTCAAGACAATATTTTAGTGCTGAGTAAAGAATTAAGCTGCAGACCTCCCAAGACCCTCCCCAAACCGAATCACCAGACTGAAGAGGCCGACTGGGCAGACCTGCAGATCACAATGGCTGTTGACTGCAGCATGGGGCATCGCCCAGTGGGGGCTCTGGGTTTGACCTGGACTGGCTGTCCAGGGCGTAAGGCCAGCACAGAAGAAAAGCGCTTTACGGATGGAGCATGTGGTCAGGTCATCTCTTCTCCTTCTCTTCTCCCCCTTCACAGCTCCCCCTTAATCCCAGCCTGAAGCTCCCCCTCCTCCCTCCCCTCTCCCGTCCCCCCTCCTCACCTCACCTCCCCTCCCCCGTATCCAGCATATCACGAGGAAATGCCAACAGATGCCCAGTGTCTAAGACAGGCATTATGTTCTTAGAGGATGTCCTGGTAATTCTGCTTTTTGCCAGGCGGCTGATGATTACCACGCTGTCTAGAAGTGGTGAGGATGAGAGGCAGCACAGAGGACAACAGGTAGCCATCTCTGCTGGCTGGGTCACGTGGTGCTGCAGTTTATGCAAAACAAGACCTTCAAGACCCAGAGGGGACATATGTCTGTTTGTCGTATATGAAGGAGCGATGGGATTAACATTTCGTGAATAAACAGACAGACAGATAGATAGTTAGATAATGATTATGTTATTGTCACTATTATTGGTAATATTATCAATTGTATCGAGGGGATAACTAAATGGTATTCGGGGATATCTAAATGAGAATGCACCAACAGCAGCGTTTAGTGTTGTATTTTATAACATGTTACTCATCCAGAATTTAAAACCGGAGGAGCAGGACTTCGTTTGCTATAAGGAAATGTGTCAATCATGGGGACTCGGGGAGAAAGTGGTTTGTCAGACCCTGAGGGGGCCACACTGACCTAAATACAAAATTGTCAACAGAAATCCTACACTGACCAACCCAAAGAGAACACTGGGGACACAAACATTTAACTCTGCGAAGACGGCATCAGTTAAAATACCTCGACTGGGAATCCGTATCTCCACAGGCTATTTTAATGTTTCATAGGACAAATTCACCAGCATAGCGGAGAACGACAACAGTACCCAAAAGAAGGTTAATGTTTTGCGTATGCAAAATGCATGTATCCATCCTCAGTAAATAAGATGGACATGCTGTTAATGTACAAGGACATCAGGTTATTAGTAGCTGGCTTATTTGTAAATCCCATTGTTGTTGCTCCTGTTTACATGTCTGAGGGGTTCAGACAGATGTTTCTGCCTTATTGTTATTGCCTTATGGTTTTTGCATGAAGGGTGGAAAGAGATTGTTAAGATTAAAGTTGAACCCTTCCAGTAAAGAGGATTTCTCTCCATTCAGCTCATCAGTGGTGCTCAAGTCATGACCTGAGTCAGTGAGGACTGATGCCACCATGTGGTCAGGGGTGGTGTTGCTGGTGGAACACAATGTAAATCCTGCAATATTACAATTGTGCTAATCAAGCTGTATGTTTGTTGTTGTTGGTTTCTTTACATTTGGTCATTTCTGATGTCCTAGTTTGCAGTATTATTATATTTGACTTAATTATTGTTAGGAGTTTCTGTTAATTGTCATCCTCTACAGGAATAGACAAAACTGTGAATGTATTCTTAAAATATATCATTTTTTCCCTATGAAAGACACTTAATCACTACTTCAAATGTGTTTGGTATTAAAAAAAGTATTTCAATTATTTTCTCACAATTTTATATCAAAATGCAGGGCAAGAACTGATGCAAGCAGTCAGTAGTATATGTTAGCTACTTTAGTTTTGTCATTTTGTGTCCGTCCTTTTTGACAGTCTCTGTCCAACTCAACTGACAATTAAAATTACAAACTGAACTTTGTTATGCTCTTGTTGGTTTATATGTTACCCACTTTAAAGACTGCAATGTGCAGTGCTGAAAAGTAAAAAAGTACATCTGCTCAAGTACTGTACCTCAGTGCATTTTTGTGGTGCTTTGCTGGAGTATTTCCATCTTGTGTCTTTTTTTTACTCAACCCAATTTGTCGTTAATTTGGAGGACTTGATGGGGCTGGGAGCACATTTGTGCAGTGCTTGATAAAGGATCTAAATCATTAATTAAATCATCAAAATAGTTGGAAAATAATTTTCAACTTATCGTTTCAGCCCAACAAAATATATGACCAGCTAATAAAATATGATGCTTTGGTTCAAGGAGCTACAACATTAAAATTCTGCTTACACATTGATGCATCAGTGATATAAGTACGTTTGTGCTAATACTTATTTTCAAGTGAAAGATTTCAGTACTTCTTCCACTAATGGCAATGTGTATTGAAGCCAATATTCTGTCAGAATTTACAGCGAGTAGTAAATGCAATTATAGAAAATACAAATGTGGATAAAGTGTGATAATCATGGCAGTGATCCACCAACATTAACCAAAACTAATACCTTTCAGGAGCCACTGATTTATGTTTTTCTTGATATACATATTATGATATATATATAATATTATGTCAGCCTGCAAAGGCGAGGACTCTATTCCACAACTCAAGGTGCTGACTAGTTGTTTACAATGAAATTAGAGAAATCTGACTTGCTGGTTACTGTCAAAAAAATCAATGGAAATTTTCCTTCACCAACTCCTGCAGCCAATATCCAGGACTTTTGTGAACAGAATTTCCTATATGACCTTTGCTCTGTGTATAAAACCTGTGCATACAAATACATGTGTTGTGAGCTGGGCTGCACCCATAGCTCAATACTGGTTGACCTACAAAACCTGTGAGAGTGCTGATGTTCATCACAACCGCAGGACCCTGGAGTGTCGTAAAGACTCATGCTGATCTGAGAGTCTATGAGGCTTGACGCGTGACATCAACCTCACGAAAGAACACAGGGGGGAAAATAAACACATAACTGCCCAGTAACAAGGGCTCCCTCCTCATTGGCTGCTGAAGAATGTTGCATTGATCATACTCTTTGTGCAAAAATGACACATGTGGTTTTGATCCACGCACACACAGGCAGGATTACAGTAAAATGTACACACACACACAGCAGCTTGTGAGTGCGCATGCACGGTCTTGAGGCTTAGATGTGCACAAACACACACACTCTCTATCACAGCAACACATTTACACATACATGTATCTCATATTCACACACTGACAAAGTATTGGTGAGAACTAGGGCAGAACCATACCAGTAAGCCTCTTTTTTACTTAAATATCCTCAGAGAATTCAGTTTTTTTCCCCACCCAAGATTAGCACTTAGCCCCTAGTAACAGTGCTGTCATTTTGTTGTTATACGTCACCCACCATGGTTCATGCTTCATGTCAACACTGTTTCCTCTTCTATAATTGGCTGCTTTTCACAACAGCACATACTTTATGCTTTTAACTATGAACATTTATTTTTTTCCAAAGAAATAAGACATTTTAAATCATGTTAACTACGGCGAGAGTCTTGAAGTGGAACAAAACAGTTTTTCAATTGGGGAAAAAAGAACTAGTTTAATTCCAACATTTTTGCTATCAAACCACACTTAGGAAAAAATGTCCCAATTCTGACATTTTACGGTAAATGATTTTCAGATCAATCTGATGATCATTTTTTCAATTAAATCAATTATCGTTACTCTATGAAATGTCAAACTTAGTGAATAAATCCCCATCGCAACTTCCCAGAGGCCATGGCGGCGTCTTATTTTGTTTGACCAACAGTCCAAAACCCAAAGTTATTCAGTGTACAATGATATTAGACAAAGAAAAGCAGCAAATCCTCTCATTTGTGAAGGCAGAACTACAGCATGTTTGGCATTTTTTCACTATTTTTGCTTGAAAAATCAAAATAGTTTTTGTCGATTGATTAATCGAGTAATCGTTTCACCTCTAAAAGAATATGTATCAATTTCATACTTTTTTTTTTGAGAGATTTAATGCCCCATAATCATCTTTGTTACTACATGACTCATACAGTGTATGTGTGGGATATTGCAGACATGAAGTGTGAGAGCAAACTGACAGCCATGATTTTCACGTCTACATTCACAGTGATGAATACATTTTTGAGGCCAAAAATTAATGAAAGTAATTCACATTCTTTTATAAATATATTGATAGTTAACAGATAAAAAGTACTATAAAAGTGCTACAATTTGTCAAAGCTGGGACCATAGGAGTATCCATCATCAATCTGAAAATGTACCAGGACCAGTAACGGGACATGGCAAAGGGGCCTCAGAGATTTAGCTGACCACATAGCTTCCTGATTTTATGGGATTAAAAATTGAGTAAAAATGGTTTTAAACGTTTCACTTCAATGTATATCATTTTAAATATACTAATAGCCAATATCAAAATGTACAATTTACATGACTTTTAACCCTTACTAAAGTCTCTCCTTGACTGTGGTGTTTGAGCTTCACTGTGCAGAATGATGTATGTGCAGAGTTTGACACTCGAAGGCTGTTTTCACATTCATCTGCTGAAGGGGAAAAGTTTCTCTGTACTCACCTGAAATCTCAGTTTAAGATGTCTTAATGTGAGCATTATTTTGTGACATCACAGCTAAATGGAAGCTAATCATGGATCTATGCGATTTATACAAGTGTGATGTGGAGACTTGAAACTTCCACTGCAGATACACTGAGAATGGACTTTACAGTGAAGTTGGAAACATCTAACAATATTTGCATATTCATAGATTCTGGATTTTTGAATGAGGAAGAAAGAGCACATGAAGAATTTTTAAACTTGTTAATTTAACTTTTTTGTGGAAAAACCATATCAGACACTGGTCTTAAAACATGTCTGGAGGGAATCTTTAAACAATTTAAAAATGATAAAATCACATACATTAAGACCATGCAGACAAAATGTATATCTATATATCATTACTTTGACAGGTTTTGTCTGAATTCTCAAAGAGTTCCATATTCCTCACATACACCTGGATAAAGACAGCGAGCAGACTTGGCCTACAGGGTCAATAGGTTTATTATTATTTACAGAGGAAGAAAATTCAGTCTTCTCACATTTTAGTTCTATCATTTCCACATCTATGGTTCTATAAGGGGACACCTATGGTTCTAAATAGGCGCCGCCATGATGGTTGTGTCATCACTGGACCACCCTTGGTTTTCATCACTTATTAGTTTCATGACAAGCTGAGGCTACTAACACCCTGCTCACCGCAACCAATCAGCCAGTCTTCAAGTGTAGAAAATAACCTGTACTCAGGCTAGCTGTGCCTGAAGGTTCTTGGGACACAGATTTAGTATCATCTCCTGAGCTGGGCTGAAACTGGGTACTCAGAACAATACACAAAACCTGTGATCACATGCAAGATCACTAAGCATCTCCCCTTTCATGTATGCAGTGCATTTTGACATGCAACTCTGAGTCTGGAGAGCTAATTTAGTGATCTGGTGAAAAGACTGTTTGCTCAGCACACCGGGGTTCCCTGGCCTTCCCACGCCTCATTTGAGAGGCGACAAGAAAAAAGGCAAATAGATGAAAGGCGGTCCCCACAGCTGGAGATGACGCACCAAGGGTCCTCTCGCTAAGCAGGCAGCCATTCAAATGAGTAGCTAATTGTGGCATCTGTTAACCCATTGAAGAGGTGTCATTGCAGTATCATGGGCCTGTTAATTGGTACAAACAGGTAGCAGATGCAGGCTCTGGGATTGAGCATCTGCCATTTAGTGAGCCAGCCTCCATGAGCAGTGATTAGACAGCCAAGCTGATGGAGAGAGATCAAAGAGGAGAGGAGACGAGAGGAGAAGAGACGAGAGGAGAAGAGACGAGAAGAGAAGAGAGGAGAGGAGAGGAAAAAGGAGGGAACATTTGAAAAAGAGAAAACTTGGAACAAGAGAAAGACAAACCACTGAATATATCATCCATTAAGATCAATGCATTTCTGCAAATGTAACTCAGTTATTTGTGCCTTTATTGATTCATTTGTTAAGGAATCATAAAACCAGAATTCAACAATAATATCACTTGAAAGTATCCTAGAAATATATAATAAAATTGAATAAAAATGATGTGATGAAGTCCCACCCTAACCTATACATGTATGTATGTATATAAATGCAACAATTTTTTTTGTGTTATGTAGTATTCATGTGGGAAATGCTAACATAGACAGATAAGACTTGGATATTGTTCGGGGCCTCACAAACATCAGAGCATTCTCTTGAGGCTAACATGCCTTATAATCAGATTACTTATCAATACATTAAGAAATACTATTAATGGTGAAAATCAATATATTTGATGAAGAGAAACCCTTATAACATTTAGTGTGAAAAAAAACATAAATTCACACCAGGCTAAGACTATGACATAACAAAATAAATTAATTAAATGACAACCCTTGTAAGCTGACCTTTTTTTTTTTTCATCTGAATGTAATAATAAAGTGCTAGAGAGTCAAACTGATGGCCTCACTTCAGTGGTATCATAAGGTTTGTGACTGAACCTGTCATGCTAACTTCTTGCCAGCAGATGGCACTAGCTGGGTATTAGTAATCTCATATTGTTCTGTACTGAAGCATACAGACAAACAATAGTCCCTTTCTGTTGAGAATTTACTTTTATGGTTTCCTAAGATGGTTATTCATTTCACTAACAATGGATTGTGGAGTATTTCTGATAAAAACTTTTGCAATTAGATAATAAAAGCAAGAGAAATGTTTCCCATTTAAATCATGTTTGCAGAGCTGGAAAAGGCCAGCTTTTACTGAGTGGAACCTCTCAACATGGCATCCAGTAAATTATCAACTACCTTGTACCTGTGGCACACTGCTACTGAATAAAGGTGAATGAGCTGAAACTAAATAAAGGATCTCTATGTGAAGGATACTGTCTCGCTGAGGATATCTGATCTGTTTTAAATTCCACTCACTCTTATTTTAGATCAATTAAACACGAAACCAAAACTATTAAATGTTTTATGAAATAGCCCTTTATCTGTCATATTCATTTTTATTTTTACGTACACATTAATCAATTTGATCCCTTTTTTTAAATGTTTTTTTTATTTATCTGATTGATTAAAGACGTGGCATTTAATAAGTTGTATCTGTACATTCACATGTGTGCAATAATAACACTAATGTAAATACTATGAGAAAACAGCATGCAATATGGGTGCATATGGTAAGCTACATCAGTGAGGGAGGGGTACTTGTACCCCAAGGGGTATTTCTGCAGTTACATGGAAAATTGTGAAGCTCAGCTAATTTGAAAGAAATTGTGATTTGATAATATATATCCACAAATTTTGTTTAGGAGAAAAATCAACACACAAGTAAGATTACAAATGTGTGTGATGTTGATCTTTATACCAACTATGGTAGTCTGACTGCGCAGGACATGCCTCAGTTTCCCACCAACCTGAGTCAGCTGTAAGTGGATTAAAACAGCAGAAAGACTAGCTAGAAAAACGACAAGAAAAAGCTCAAAGTAAAGATACTGTAAATGGTTGAAACAACCAGTTTCTGTCCCTCCAAATGGCAGTACAGTAGTGCAAATGCAAACTTTGCCAAAACTACTAAAAAATACCATTGAACAATACCATCCCTTCTATCAAAGGGGTCTGATAAAGGGGTACTTTATCAGCCTGATAGGGCTGTGGGGGTACGTCGGACAAAAAAGGTTGGGAACCACTAATCTGACCTCCCTAATAATCCTGCCACTGCTAATTCACGACAGAAAATATTTTGCTTACCCAGATGTAGTGGCTTACAGAATGTCACACAATCATTATTCTGTAATTGCTGTGAGTATTTATAGCATCTATAGTATTAAGTGTACCCTTGTTGTGGTGCACCAGAAACAGACGTGACTCTGAGCCTGAGATGTCTATTCTCAGTGCAACTTATAAGACACAAGTTCGAGCAAAATGCCAGCAACTGTGTTTGCACTGCTTCATTTAAATAGAACTCCCACTTGTTTGCATTTCCTTTCACCTTTGCATTGGCACATAATTACCAGACAGACAGACAAGGTGAACTTCAAGATCAGACAAATACCAAACAGTCGGAGTGCTGCCACATAAGTGGATCCCTGCGTGTCCATTGTCACTGTATGATTAGATTATGCAATATTTGCCTGTCTCTCTCCATGCACGCACGCTGTCCACATAGCAACACTGCTACTAACTGTATCAGTATCTATTCCCCACCAGTAACGCCTCAGTACTCACACATGGTTTTGTCTGGCCTCGTGAAAAAAAAAGTGTTTAAAAGAAAGAAGTTTTGTTAAAAATGAGAAGCTTTGTCTATGATGATGTTTGTTAACTAATGCTTGGTATAAGCTGTATATTTAGTCCATTAACTACTTAGCCCTGATCCAGAATCAATACATAGTAGGCTACTACTACTACAGAGTTTTCTGTGTGTACTCTTGAAAAGGCTTCACACAAAGAAAAATAGAGATCACAAGCGCATGCTTTGACATATTTGCCCAGTACTTGTGCCTGCACAAAAAACATCATCCGCTACAATCATACATAAAATACAGATACTCACTCCTTACCTCTTGCTCCAACATTCCTTCCTGTCAATGATGCTGATCGAGGTTCATCTCTTCTGGGTTTACCACACTGCCTGGATCTTCCTCCTGGCTGGCTTGTAAAAATATGTCATGATGCACAGAATGAAGTCACACAGGCTTCATTTTGTGCTACATGTTTAACTGTTTTTTCTGCAAAATGTGAAAATAAAGTTTTAGCTTGATAGTTGCTAGTGCATTTTCTGTGTCCACCTCATACACAGATGTTAAATGCCCTACACACCCATGGTCCATCCATACAGGTGTTTTCATTTATTTACTTGATTAAACCTCTTCTCAGGACAATGCGGGAAAGTACAGAATGTGTGTAGGCTATCGCAATACTTCACTTAGTATAACACTATAATTCTTCAGTGAATAGACAACAAAACTGCTAAGAACAGCTATGGGGGGCTTTCTTGCACAATGGCAGAGGGCTACTACCGACACCTGCTGGGTCAGGCCGGAGCTGGTTTGCTAGCTTGCTAACATTCATACTCAATGAGTTTGCCAAGAAAACACACAACAATGACAATACAACTAAAGTAAAGCAACACCCATTTTCCTAACACAGCAGACACAATAAATATCACCAGCTCACCTGTAAAATGTGAAAATCGTGTGCTAGTTTGACAGTAGCCTTGTCTGCCTTTACTGGGACTACCATCTGAGACTGGCATTAGTTATTAACAACACCGTCCCTTAAAATCTAACAATGAATGAATGAACACATCCTTTCACTATGGAAAACATTGAAAACTCTCTCCACATCTTCCATTTACATTCAATAAATTATTTTTTTCAGCACATGGGAAGAGCAAAGGAAATTGGATTTGGACTATGGTTATGCGGTTAGACACAAAGTGCACAGAACATTGCATTGTTATCTGTTATCTTGTTAACTTTCTAGACTCACTCACTATTGGCCAGTGATGTGTGAAAAAAGTCATTGGCCTGAATTGGAACTATTTTCCTTGATCAAATCTACTTGGATCTATATGGTCATGAGACGTCAACTGAAAAAAGATTCTTTAGTGTTAATTTGTAGCCAGGCAGGGAAAGTATTTACAACTCATGGTTAAACATACAGTGGAAAGATGGCAAAGCCTTCTTTGTTTTGATTCTGTGGGTACAAAGTAGGTGATCTCCATTCTGACTCTTTATCGCTTCCATTTGCCATTCATAACCTTTATTTCTGTACTTTGATCCAAGGTTTCCTGGAGCTGATCATGAACATCCCATGAGTCATATTATTTAGTAAAGGCTAACCAGACTCACATAGCACCTTACTAGAAATACCATCATAAAGGGTTTCACAATAATAAAGACAGCAAGTGCCGTGTGACAGAAATACAAACAGCATGATTCAAAACATGGAAAAAATAAGCAAAGGTTCTGTAAGTCTAAATGTGCATCTTCAGCTGCTTTTAAAATGTGTCCAAAGATCTTAAGTCCAAAGGGAATACATTCCAAAGTTTAGGAAGTGAGCTCAACGCATTTGGTTTTAGAGCTTAGTACCACCTAAACACCTAAACTTTGAATTACACATCACATGTTTATGTAGACATTGATAGTGCACACAGTAACCTACCTACGAATATTGTAGTAGTAAAGTACAATTTCAAAACACTGATAACTGTGTATGAAAAAGGCGAGCCAATGTCATTAAGCTATAAATATGATACACCCAAGAAGTGAATTACATTGGGCAATAACTGTAACAATAACTAATAACTAAGACTGAGTCTGAAAGTTCATTCTTGACCTTGAAAGCAGTACTTAGAAAAAACAATCTGACTTAATTTTTTACTGAGCCTTCAACCAAATCTCACAGTCTTCCTCAGCAAATAGAGTCCGCTCAGTTGTCATCAGCCGGTTACGGACAACAGCAGGCAAATGTGTTCTCTGACTCTCTACAGGACATTTGTCACACCATGTCAAATTGAAACTCAGCTCTTTGTGCAAAATTTGTTTTAATAGAACAAATAAATAGTTTGATTTTGTCCAAATACAAACAATTTGTACTAATAACAAGTATATAAAAATAATGAAATGACACGTTAGTTTTTTTTTGTACAATCTTTTTGTTTAGTTTTTTTTTTTTTCATGAAAATCTTCCTCATGATCAATAAGTTCCCTCTGAGCTTCAGATTTAAAGTGCAAAGTGTGTGATAAAGTAAGGACCACTGATTAATGAAAGAGGTTTGTCTTCAGGTAAACCCAGAACTCTGTCACTCATTCTGTGGAGATAAAAAAAAAACAGAATTAAATATATGAACCTGTAAACTACAATAATTAACTTGAAACCATTACATGTCACTCATGCCTAACCCGCTTGATTCAGATAGGGTCACCTGCTCTAACTTAGTCTCTAAACTATTACATCCCTTTATCAGTTGCTTGCTGTCATATTAAATGTGCATTAACTTAATGTTAATATTAACACTAGATCTAATGATTCCATGTGATATGAAAACATTGCTAGTACAACTGACCTCATTGAGAATCAATGCTCCAGTCTGCAGCTCTATGCAGTTCATCTCATTGTTTTGGTGTACAGGTCCACATGAGGTGTAGTCTTAGCTTTTGGTTAGTGTACCCAACCGAGGTTAAAGTATATGAACATTTTTGACTTGCATGCAACAGGTATCAAACAAAAGACCTCAGTGTCATGTTGCACTGCTTCAGTAGGCTACAAACACATTCGCCATCAAAACATACATTTTTAATGTTTTTGTGAATTGATATATAGAGAGTCCCTGTTGTTAGTTATTTGCCCTGTATCTAAACAGAAGCCCTATTGGGGAAAATAACTCAAAAAGCTGAAATAACTATCAACTGTAAAAGAGAACAATGTATTTGGAAAATTCTAATCACATTTGTACAGAACACAGAGAATTACATCTCTACTGCATTAACATACCGTACCTGCATTTGATCATATATCCACTCAGTAAAGTAGGTCACATTGCCGTAGACTCCTGGCTTGTTCCTCCAAGCACATCCAATCCCCCAGCTAGTGTCCCCTGCCAGCCACCATACATCACCCACCTTGACCACCAGGGGCCCTCCACTGTCACCCTGCAGCAGGAGGAATAAAAATCCCAAGTTACTGTGTGTGTGTGTGTGTGTGTGTGTGTGTGTGTGTGTGTGTGTGTGTGTGAGTGTGTCAGAGGCAACAAGCTCAGACTCACCTGACACGAGTCGACTCCTCCCTCCAGTTTCCCGGCACAGATCATGGTCTCAGTGACTCCTCCGTTTAACACTGCAGGCATGTTGCAGGTCCATCTGCTGTAAATGGTCACCTGGGCCTGATTTAGTCTGTCAGGGGACGGTCCTGAGAAAAAATTAACGATTGTACACCCACAGTTAGCTCAGTCAAGCATTAAAAAGCACTGTTCCATTACTTGTACTATAACCCTTAAAAAGCAGGTGACCCCTGAAACATTCGAACAAACAATCTACAGGGAGGAATGAAAAGTAAGTGTTCAGAAACTGTTTTGTTTGCCAGGTTCTAAGTCAACATATATTCTGCATTCCACTACACATGGAAAGTTGGACATATACGGTACACACACCAGATGACTGCAAAGCTCCCCATCCTGTAATCCAGGCTTTCTGTCCAGCAGAGAGGTTCACTCCAATGTTGGGGAGACACACTGGCTTCACTGTTCCTGAGACATAAACATATATGTTGCCAGAAATTAACTAACAGCTCACATCATCATTTAATTAATGAAATAATTTTACTGGCAAGTACTTACTTGTAAATGTCAGAGGTGTATCGAGCTTTAGGAGAGCAATGTCATTGTCATTCGTTGTTGTGTCAAATCTTTCATGACTGATGATTTTGTTAACTGTTTTGCCAATGCCAAAGCTCATTTGTAACAAGCTCAAGTCACCAGAGTATACCATCCACAGTCCAGGATTGGAGTACCTGTCATGAGGGAAAATAGTCAAACATAGGGAAAACGAAGGTCTATCAAAAGACAGTAAAAAAAACAAATATGAACAAACAAGGCAAATGGCATGAAGGGCCCTTCATTTTGTAAAGGCTTGGCGCTCACGTTTCGAAGCAGTGTGCAGCAGATAAGATCCAGTAAGGGCTGATGATGGAGCCTCCACAAATGTGTTGACTGTAAGTCATCTGGAGACTGACCTGCCACGGCCAGGCCCCATTTACTGCCTCCGTACCACCCACGATACGAGTACTGGGGGCTGCTGAGCTCTCTCCACATTCTGAGGATGGAGGAAAAGAGTTTAATATAACTGAGGGGTCAAAGAAAAAAACTTCAATTCAGGTGAAGTTAAGGTTCTATTCTCTTAGATATTTGGATGTACCACTGGCTGGCTGGCTAAATCCCATTTTCAGAACAGCTTGGCACATATCACCTAAATTCATACACATTTCAGTGGTGTAGTTATGTTCCAGTTAAGGCAGTAGCTTACCAATACAATGAAGCTTGACAGCTCTGGCTGAGCAACTTTGGCTGGAAAGGAAAGGATGACAAAAATTTATATTCATGACTGCGAATCCAAAACAAGATAACTGTGATGGAAATCAGAAACCTGGTTAACTCGTGAGTGAAGAAGTTTCAGGAGACCTGGTTGTCTTACGCCGAAGCATTTATTGAAGCTTGATCAAGGAGAATAGAGACTAGCAGTACAAGTGAACACTGTGTATTGCCACCCAATTCTGAAGGTTACTTCCTGGAGAGGAGTATTTAACCCTGTGCTAGACAAAGAGATTCACTATAAGTCTAAATAAGGTTACGGTATCCATCACCCAGCTGAAGATGTGTGAAGATTCTATTGGGAATTGTATTCCAAACAATAAACTATGCTTACCTAAGTTAACGAAAGTCACGTTGTATGTGACTCCACGTCGTATTTAGTGCATATCTCAGAGACAAAGAGGAGAAAGTCACTGTGGAGTCTGGGGCATAACATTGTCTATCTCCAGCGACCCTGGTTTCCTGGGAGATGGAGCCAGCTTTATCAGGACAGCTGCACCCTGACCAGTTATCCTTGGAGACAGAGAGCTGAACTATTGCTCTGAAAGAGACAGTATATGACCTAATACCTTTAGGTTTACAAATGACCCGAATGTGACCTGGGGAACCCCTGTATCCTATAAGGAAAATTCCTTCACAATAATCAACATTTATTTAGTTGAATGGAGGGAATGAAGGGAATGTAATCACGGCTATACTGTGTATAAAGTTATTATTCAGTGACAGGTGGGGTGGTATACCTGTAAGCGAGCTGTGTCTGTATACGTGATTCATGGTTACTCCCAGGCTTCAGCTTCATGTATCCCTTCGAGGCCAAAGAACCTGCACTGGTTTGGGTGTAGGACACATAATCCTGCCTGTGGGATGGACACAAGGACAGACATGATCAGTGAGGTAGGACTAATATACTATTCTCAGCTGGAACTGCACTTTTAAAAGAAGTTTGGACATCAGCCAGATATCAGTTCATCAATATGACTACAGCTATGAAAAACACTAAATCTGTGTTGTGGGTCTCTCTGCTTTATGTTGCTTTATGTTGCTGCTAATCTCATAATAATTTCTGGTTTCTAATGGTAAGTTTTAGCGTCATATGAAAGTTTCCTTTCTGACAAGAATACCTTACGAGGAAAACACTGAATAGCTGTCATTTTAGCATGGAAAATCTACAATAGTACAATAGGAACAATTCAGCACCTCTTGTACCCTATCTGCTCACACACAGCTCTCCCGTAGTTGTTGTCCCAGTTATCAGCGCACACCGGCATCCACGCATGGCTGTCAGATGAGTAACTTTGCAGGATAAAGTTGGTCCCGTGGAGACGAACTGTGAAGCAGAGAGGACAATACTATTCAGCCATCATGCTCATCACTGATGTGATGCACAAAGGCAGATGCAGTGTATGTGTGGCACATTGGGGTGTTGATTTTAATGTCTTACAGCAGTGAGATTCATCCTCTCCGTGAGAACAGTCCCTAACACCATCACACCACTGGGAGGGGCTCAGACACTTCCCACCACTTCTACACGACTTCCCCAGTAAACACTGGTAGTACACTGCAAACACACACACACATATACAGTATACAACACACATACAAGAGCTTGATGCACCTAACAAAGATCTTGAAATGAACTTACAGAAGTACCAGAGCAAGAGGCCGACCACTGCCAGGATCAGAAGCACACACAGAGACGCACACAGTATATATTTCCAGTGACATGTCTTTATTCCTGCCAAGTGAGACAAAAATAAAGTCACTGATACAGCTGCAATTTATTACACAACAGTGACTTTGAATAGTTGTGGTAGAACTGGTTATGTAAAAATAAAATGCAAACTATATTTACATAGTATGATGCATGCAAATAACAGGCTTAGCACGTACTGTACTGCAGATATAACAAAAAACTAAACATAGTGCAGATCTAAAATACAGTATAAAGGTCTAATAACACAAAACAAACAGTGTAAAGCCACTTCTAGCTGCATTATGTTTATAAAGAATTCCAATCCCATGAGTACAACTTGGAGGAGGTTTGAACAGAGTTTATAATCACAGTTAAGCTCCAATGACAATGAAATTCTACTCTATTGTCCTATAACTTTCAATAAAAGGCTTGTGGGTTGTGTATTGTTTCTTTTTGCTGAAGACAGGGTAGTCTGATATTTTTGGAAGAGCAGGGGATTTGTTCTTCTACCCCAGATCTTTTATATTTTATTTCCACCTGTGAAATCTTACATTCCCAATCCAGGGGGAGGGTCCATTGAAAACTTGAACAAAGCTGGGGAGGGCCTTACCTTTTTAAAAAAGTGAACACAGCAGCAAAACCTGAGTATATTAAATTGAGCAAGTGTGTGTTTTATTGCTCATGAATTCAACTTTTCATTTGTGAAAGGCAGAATATGTCATATCTTATTTTAAAAGTGACTTAGTCTCGCTTTAAGTAAGACATAGTTTCTGTTTTTAATGTGAAAACTAAAACTAAGTTACTTATTCTGTGAAACAAGATGTTTTCATTCATATGAGTGGATATTTGCCTTGAGACTGACTCGAAGTCATTGTTTACCCACCTTTTTATTCCAAGTGTTATCACTTCACAAAAACCTCCTGACAAAACACAAATCAAATATTACTGTACCTTTCCTTTGTCCTGTGTTATGTGGTGTTCCAGGTGTTACAGTGTGGTGGGTGTTGATGGTTTTGGGAGTGACGGCAACATAGCTGGGGATCTCTTGTGGGAGTTGAGGGTATATACCCTGTTGTGGGGCATACGAAGGGGGTCTTCCTTCCTCATGCTGAAACCCTATGTTGTTGTAGGTGGGACCATTTGCCTGGAGGTACAGTAAAGAGAATAAAAACATCTTCTACAGATAATACAAGGTAAACATGTGACCTGGCTTTACTCAGAAAGACCATTAACTTCGGGTTAGCAAATGTGGTGAGCAGTTGTGTGAAAACAGAGATCAAATAAACAGTAAACTGTTTAAAAAGAGAAAAATATATGAAAACAGTATGTATCCAGACATTTAGAAATGCCTTTCACCATGGAACTGAACTTACCTGACTATTATTCATACTGAAACTGGTTACACTGCCTGCGGAGGGAGACTGTCAAACCTGGAAAAGGTTATACAGGTTTTTCTTTTAATAACAATGAATTAAGTACTGGTCATAAGTACAGTATGTAAATCACCGTATGACTAAACTGTTGTATTATATAAAGCCATATTCATCAAACAAAATAGTTTGATTGAGCAACTTGTTCATTAGAATGCTAGGTCACAAGAAGTCACATAAAAACTACCTAAACACATTAATACATATAAGAAATACTCCTTTTTCTCCACAACACTGACAATTTCCAGTTTTTTAACAAACAAGCTACAAGCTGATTTGACAACTGTTCCATATTTCAAAAATACAGTACGAAAAATGCTCACGTTACCTGAGTAGGCTGACTCTTACAGTTTACAAACATTTATCCACATTTTTTACTACATTTCCACCTACCTTGAAATTCCCACAACTTCCTTCAGCGCTCGAATCCTGTCTGTCCTTCCACTCCCTGTCTCTCTCTCTGTCTCATGTTCAGGCCATTCCTCCATGTAATCAACAGCCATGACCACACCTCTTCCACAGTGTGCACAAGCCTGCCTGTTGTGTGCAACTCAATTTATACAACACTTCAAAAATGACACGGGCAAACAGCAGGTATTGATGAAGGCCAGCACTGATACTCCTCATTATCTTGTGTTCACAGACGGGCTTTAAGATAGGGTGAATGAAGTGAAAACAATGAGCACAGGACTGTGTTCATCCAGCAGTGGCCGTCCACTGATTTGTGATAGCAAAACCTAATTTAGGAATTAAATTCAGCAGTGTGATGTATGTATACTGTGATTCACATGCACCATGGTCATGGATGGATTACTGAATGGGCCCAGGGGCCAGAGCCTCTGTTTGAAGTGACTGTTAACATTTCTTTTGGAAAGAAAACGACTACACAGAGATGCTAAACAAACACAAAGCGATACAAAAAGACCCCAAAGACTGATCACAAAGAGATGCAAAACAACCAAAAAGAGATACCAAAGACCTACAAAGACACACAAAAAGACCCCAAAAAGATGCAAAATGATCCCAAAGAGAAGCCGAACAACCACAAATACACACATAAACACAAAGACACACAAAACGACTACAAACGCGGCTGCGGCTGTAGTTTTGTGTCTCTTTCAGTCTGGGTGTCTTGCTCCTATGTAGGAGGGGTGGGGGGCTTTTTAGCCCAGGGGCCAATTGTCTCATAATCCGTCCATGACCATGGTCCTATGTATCTTATTGTATAGGCTTATGGTAACTTTGTGTACCAGTAATGGCATTCCCCCGTCGAAACCAGCCCCTCTCTCACTCTGATTTCACAGAACAGTTTGTGTAGGTGGAAATACTTGTTGGCCACATCATGTCTAAGCAATGTGATGTTGTAAAATCTAATTTTGCTGCATGAAACCTTGCAGACCTCCTCTTCAAATTAAAGACATTCAGTAAAAACAACTTGTCCAGAATGTGGTTGCTATCATAAAATCTGCTCTTTCTAACCAAATCTACTGTGCACATACATACTGTACAAAAAAACACAGAAATAAGAATGTTTTTGAAATGTCTTGAAAATTATTAACACGTTAGGCAATGCTTTCCAGCAACCAAAGCTGCCACTCCTGTTGTAATCACAGTGCGAGTGAGAGGAGGAGCGAGAAGAGTCAACAGGTGACAAGTGTTTGACATACCAAAAGCAATCATTCAGACAGGGCCTTATATGATAAAAAAAACATTTAAGTCAAGTGAAAAGGCATAATAGACTTGGTGCTTACTTTACGCATGCTATTGTTTGTCCTCCTAAAGCAAAGCGTCGGCTGTGTTTAATCAGTAACGTCCAAACAAATGGGTAAATGGGCTTAAAAATACTGATGGCTGAAGGACTTTCAGACCCTGTTAATATTTAACTCAACATCTGACTGTGACAACTGGCACAGGAGACAAGAGTCATCCAGGAAGAGACTGTCAACAACATAATGTCCTACCGAGTGACATCAGCTCTACCTCTGCATCCTTTTCAACATATTGTATTTCAAATACATAAGGGGGGGATGGATAGTCATGCAACATACAACTCCTATGACAACACTTACACACTTTTGCATCATTAAATGTATCTAAAAATGAGTTATTGGAAAAAAAAAAGACATGCACTGACAGGGAATGTACCAAATGAGAATTAGTGAGAATCAGACTTATACTTTTTGAACACAAGAGGAATCAGTCCGGTCCCAAATTGAATTTTTATATAAAGAAGCCACCAAGCAAGAGAAGTACACACCAAGGGTCTCACTAGATCGCCATCACTGCAGTAATATGGTATTGCTGGAGCGCAGCTGGCTACACTGAACTAGAGGATGTTGTTGCTATACATCCTCATTACCTTAAAAAGGGTCACAGACTTTTGGACAGGTCTATGTGCCCAAGTTTTGATACATTCAACTCTGGAAGTGCATTCTTTCTGGCAAGAAAGTTTTGTTTCTTTGGACACCATAAATGAAATTTAATTCACCTCCACTATATTGAGGTAACAGCAGAAATTTTAAAGTTATCTCAAACACTCAGCTGGTGAAACCTGAACCAAACCCTTTAACCACCAATTACTAATGTTAAAACATATGATAGCAGCAACAACAAATATACATTAAATATACAAAATCTGCTGTGTAAAAGGCAATATGAGCACCACAAAATTCAGTTCCGACATGTTATCCACTGCAACATGAACAGAGTGCACTTAACATTACAAGGGAAATTGCAGCATCTAGCGGCCAACTTGAAAAACTACAGTGCCAACTCTGTATTACTCTAATATTAGAAAGCACACAAATAGTAAAACCAAAGCAGTGTACCCGTTGTGAAACTGAAGGAAACTGAATTATTGTAGGTCACACCTTTAGCGACCATCAACCCCATAATCACAGAAGATCAATAACAACAGTGGTTTCATAAAAACTATTTATTTAACCATTTCAAGTCAGAGTTAAATATTAATCAATTTTTGCACAATATACTTCAAACAAAAGGAGTGTTTGAAACACTGGAGTCATGATGTTATGTGAGTCGAGTCCTATTTTGCTGTTTGAGTAAGGTCACTGGCATTAAAGTAGTAACAGATGCATTCTTCACAGTAAAAAGGGAGTTTACAGATGCCTTAATGGGGTCAACTTTGGAGCCAACAGGAAGTCAACACAGAACTGAACAAAGAGTGTCTCAGGGAGAGAAACGTTTCAAGTTCAAGTTCCCTACAGTTTCTGGATCAGAATAGATGAAGCTCCACCACCTCCGTTACAGATGCCTGCCAGCCCGTACTGGCCTGACTTCAGGTTGTGCACCATGTGACCCACAATTCTCGCCCCAGACATCCTGACAGGAGAAGAGAAATAAAAAAAGCAAGTTTTAATCCATGACATTATTTGTCTATAACTTGCTATTTTGCTTCCCCCCCACCCAACTGATGACACAATTGTGATTTCTCTAAGTCTGTTCTGAAAGGCTGCTGTTGACGACATGTCTTCTGGGAAAGTGCACAGGAAGAGATACATTTCTGCAGTGCCTGTAGTTTGGTTTGGAACAAATAAAGCTCTACAAAGTGCTCCTCCTGTCCTCTGTGATGCAGAAGTTGATTTTCATGGCTGTCAAATAAACTAATCAACTGGCCCTATGGAAACATACAACTGGTAGTGTTTATTCATGATCTGCTTTGTTGGTAACAACTAAAGGGAGGAGGTATTTTTGGAAAACAGGTCACACCTTGTTCTTCATCTCAAGTGGTATTATGTTTGATCTTTTCTCTTCAGTCCAAGTCACACCCCAGATCTCGACTGGCCTGTTTGTACGAGTCCCTCTCAGCTGCTTACCCAATGGGGTGTCCCAGTGACACAGCTCCCCCGTTGACGTTGACTTTCACGGGATCAATGTGCAGCATCTTGATGTTGGCCAGCACAACCACGCTGAAGGCCTCGTTGATCTCCCACATGGTGATATCATCCTTCTTCAGGCCTGCTGCATCCAGGACCTGACAGACACACACATGGTGAAGTGTTCCAACAGGACGGCATCCATAAACAAAGTTGAATGTGATTCCGTCTAGAGAGCATCTTTTGGCATTTTGGTAAATATTTCTTACTCTTCTGGACTTTAAACATTAAAAAATATATAAAAGATATGCCACTGTTCTGGCCCAGATTTACATTTTGATTTTATTTTGTGCATGTTTTACCACAATACACACATAAACATATTTAAAAAATAGTAAAAGAGGAAACTACACTACTCACTGAACTCCGACGCTGAGGAATCTGTTATCTCTCCTCTCTCGTATTAGCAAAGGCGCTTCCACCAGTTAAAATGATAAATGCCACTGGTGGCAGATCATATCAGCTGTCACTACTCAGTGTTAATTCAGTGAGTAACTTGATGGCAACATTAAACTTGGCTGCTGTCGGGTTCATGTGTTCTCTGTAGCCGATGTCTTATCAGCTTATCAGCTTTTGTACAGTAGTGAAGTTTTGAACCAGGACCTTTTAAGATTTGGATCAAGTGGAAATGTGGAAATAAGATGTGTCAGATTTAGTAGCCACAGCTGTTATTTCAATGTGTCAGATACATATTTAATCAACATTGAGGTAAATGTAAGTATTGGATCAGATTCGTTATTGGCAGATACTCAATATTAAAGGAAAGCCAAAAAACTTGATCTGGATATCCCTACTAATTACATGCTCATACTCACCTTTGGTACAGCATATGCAGGAGCAATGGGGAAATCAATGGGTGCAACTGCAGCATCAGCAAAAGCTATGTAGAAAAACACAATATATCAATCCTGCAAGTATGACAATCTAACAAATACAGACAGGTATTTGTAATTACAGAGTTTATTTTCTCCACTTTTTTCTGAATGTAATCACAATAAAAAAAAGACACCTTACACTGTCCAAAGCTCACAGCTTGTTGAGAGACTGGTGTCGGAAAAAATGAAATGTGTCTGTGGTTATAAAATGTTCTAGCTCTGAGCTAAGAATAGTGTGTGTGTGTGTGTGTGTGTGTGTGTGTGTGTGTAAAGCTTACAGACAATCCTGGCCAGTGGAGTGACGTTGAGTCTCTTTGCAGCATCTGCTGTCATTAAAACGAGAGCGGCTGCTCCATCGTTCAGTGTGCTGGCATTGGCTGCTGTCACCGTGCCTAAAAAGCAAGTGACCAATCAGAGCAAAATGTACATTTAAACAAAGGATTCTGATTACTATTATTACCTTTTTAAATTGAGTTATTTTTGTCTACACCAAAAGGTGTTAGGGTTGAAATTGACATTTGACATCTGTCAAAATGGACACGTGATCACATTTCAAAGTTAATGAGCAGCAGAATAGTACGACTTGAATAACAAGCCTAGTGGTATTATGAGTAATTACAGGATAGAAGGTAAATAAGTAGCAGAAAAATTAAAAAGATGCTTAATAAGTGTCAATAACAAAATCCTTATACACATTGTATTTGAGAAGGGTAGGAAGTTAGATTTTTTTTTACATTACATGGAAACAGAACAGATGTACAAGTTCTGATCTGTTCTGAATGCCTTAATGTTATTCCCCAACTCAGGGAATGAATGACTGAATGAAAGTAAGGACAACTGCATCATTACCATTCTCTTTCTGGAACACAGCCTTCAGTTTGGGAACTTTGCTGAAGTCAACCCGCCTCCACTCCTCATCCTCGGACACGACCACATCAGGTTTGCCTACAATACCAAGTCAACATCAGAAATGCTGCGCTATATAAAGTAAATGACCAATGTCACTGGCCCTAGACCAACTTGTTGTACCTCTCTGGGGAATGCTAACTGGTACGATCTCCTTGGCCAGCACGCCAGACTCGTATGCTGCTTTGCTGCGGCTGTAGGAGCCAATGGCGTAGGAGTCCTGCTCCTCCCTGGTGATGTCACAGTTCTTGGCTGTGTTCTCTGCACAGTTGCCCTGTTAAAGACAGTAAGGCAAAAGCAATAGAAAAGAGATCAAATATGAAACTGATGAAATGACATTCAAGTGATGAAAAATGACAAGGAAAAATGGATAGGTCCTCTTCCAACGCATGCTCTGTAAACACACAATGCATGAAATTACAGATTACAAATGGACGTGTTGTTTCTCACACTCATTTCTGTGACAATCGTTTTACATTTCAAAATATATTACTCACAATTAAATTAAAAATGACTTTTCAACTTGTACAACAATTTCTCATGTCATAATATGCAAGTAAATGGAAAAATATAGAAAAAGTAAATCCCATTATTTTTACTTTTTCAAGAGTTTTAAACAGTGCTTCCCAATCAAATCATTCAAATAACATAAAAATTAAACTGCCTTCCTATACTTCTACACTATTTTGATTGCTTTCCATGATCACCCCCTGCACTAGGTCTAAAGCCAACTCTTTATTTTCAACCAGAATTGCATCCGATTACAGAAGCAAGAGGCGCTAAAAATACCATTTATTTACCTGGAATTTTATTCTGACGGGTCTGCAGTTTTCATATATTTTCATATATATTCATACAGTGTCTCCACTACTAGAATGATGTAAAAATATTTAATGTCTAAAGGTTTTCAACAAGGTAATACTTAACAGATAGTTGATAGTTACCATGTGGAATTTGTTGTAGACATCAGTGAGTCCATCCTTGACAATGAGGTCTTCCATCCTCACTCCTCCGTAGGCTGGGGTCTCTCTGGACATCACATAAGGTACGTTGGACATGCTCTCCATCCCTCCTGCCACCATCACATCCTATAATCACACAAAGACAGCCATGCACATACAGTATCTGTAGTACACATAACTACGGTCTATTGTCCATTGTTTGTCTTGCACTGAACCTCAATTAATGTTGTGTGTACCCCAAGTGTTGGATATGTATGAATTCATAACGTCACTTTTTCTGGTGCTTATTGTGTTTCACAGGATTTGGTAATTACAGCCATTCTATCAAAGAACTGAAAGATGTGTAGTTTCAGTCCTAAGGCCAAGTCTATGGTGACCAAACTGTACTAGCTTGCAAGTTATCAACAGCTTATGGTAAACAAAGCTTGTTTTTGGTCACAACAAAGTTTTCCATCATCTTGTCAGGGATCAGATTTAAGTTTTTAGATGTACAGTACGTTAAGCATTGTCATTGTACCTGGAAACAGCCTCTTGCAGGCAGAAGAGAGACTGTGTATTTAATGCTAATGCTACCTGGTGTCCACACATTAGACTCTGAGCTGCCATCATGATGGACTTCATCCCAGAGGCACACACTTTGTTGATGGTTGTTGCTGGAGTGCCAAGGGTCAAGCCTGAAGATACAATCAGAGACATATTTGCAAAACTCAATAAATAACATAAAAATCTCCTGACCAATATTGATATAAGAGGCCTCTTCCTACTTGTGTCACATTGCAGCTGCAAGCTTTTGGTTTTCATATTTTGTAGCCTTGGTCATACGTGTATGATGTGTGGCTTTCAGATTATGAATAAGAAACAGAAACAGTACCAATTAGCTGCTCACAGTCAGCTTTAAAGGGGGAAGAGATGGCAATTCTGCTATTTGTACCTGTATCAATTATTTCTGTTTATGTGCTTGTGTAGCTGGTTTCTGGGCATCAATATTTTGGTGCAATGCCAGTATTTGGAATGAGGGTGAAAATGTACCAGTGTGGTCATACCTGCTCCAAGCAAAGCTTGTCTTGTGGGGGCCTGTCCTTCTCCTGCCTGAAGCACATTTCCCATGTAGACTTCCTTAACCTCTTCAGGAGCAATTCCTAAACACATTAAACATTAAGTGAACTCGCTGCATATGCACAGCTATCTTCTCTTTGATGCAGCAATCCACCCACTCATGTGAAACTGACAGAATGGGAATACTCATACCTGCTTTGTCTATGGCTCCCTTAATGGCAATGGAGCCCAGTTTGGTGGCTGGCACTGCTGCCAGGCTGCCTCTGAATGAGCCCATTGGAGTGCGGACTGCGCTGACAATGACGACTTCCTGAAACCAAGTATTAACAGTCTGCATTATAGTGTATGGTCCAAACATTTAACTGTGGTGAGAATTTGAAATTTCAGTGACTGTACTTACATTGAGCGAAGGGCGAGATGTGTAGGTTCTTGAGAGGTACTTGTGAGCCTGCAATGGCAGGATAATGATATGGTTAATTCATCTTCCATACACGAGAGAGTTCCTATTTCTCATCCTATCTTTCCAATCAAGTCTGCTGTTCGACCTGAAGCCCCTTGATACAATTTTGGGTCAAATTAATCACGTTTTAACTCAAGGTAGTAGAGAAGCACGAGAGATACATTAGCTATGCTAACAACAAGGGCAGACACCGGCTGGTAACATTACCTACTTAATGACAAAACAGGGGCTACAATTGCTATATAAGCTAGCGTTAGGTGTCGTCAACTTGTCACCCGTTATCAAGACCTTTTTTGGCTCTTCATATTTTTTTCTGGCTCCTGTTGTTGCTGTAATTGTTAGCTTCTTACTTATTTTGTTGAGAAACAGACCTTGCAGTTACACCGTTGAGAAAAACGTAGCCAATATTGTGTGCTAACTTAGCTTCACTAAAGCACCCGAGCCACCTGGAGCAGATATCAGGTGTTACATTACTTTAGTCAAGGACGCTCCGCAGACACAAAAAGGTTAACATTACTGAGCTGCTAACCAGGGCCTTTTGTTTACAGTCAGCCAGACTATTGCTAGAACTAGCATTCCTATGCAATATAACAATATGACAGGCACACCCAGACAGATTACTTTACACATCCTCACTTACCAGGCGTTTACAGATTTGAGCGTGCATGGTTAAAAGTCCACTGGATGACATTTTTGATTGGGAGACAACACTCACAGACCCACTTCACCTTCAGCCATGCAGCGTAGGGCTAAAAACATCAACCAATCACAGTGAGAGGTGTGTTCCCCTGACGTCATCGTTGGCTGAGCATTATGGTTGTTGTAGTTTTACCAATAAAATCACAGTACGTGTTATATAACTGATTCTTAAAAATATAAGTTGATATAAATATAAATAGCTTTCAGTACTAATTAAACAATATTCACTACTAATTAAAAATTATGTTTTCATGTTCACATTTATTAACAGAAAATACATTTTACATGACACTTAAACTAAAACTGGAGTAGACTGGAATGGCAGGTCCAGAACTGAAGGCCTGCAAGTGGACTAGTTTTTGGGTGTTTTGCTTCAGTGACAGTTCCTGTTGCAGTGAAAAAGAAAAATCTTCACCCACAGTTTGCTAAATGGCGCACACTGCTTACAACCTTCCACATTTGTCCACTGTGTGACCTCTGAGGGGCTCAGGCGACATCAGAGTGAGAAGTCACATCTTTTCCTTTTGAGGTTTTGAAGGTAGCCTAATGGCTACAGATGTAAGCATGTCACTAGCTGGTAAACCCATTGTTGCCTATAAAAAAATGAACAAGGCTTCCTCTCTCTTTCATCAGCTCCTACCACATATAGTGCTCCTGTGCAGTTAAGGCACTTGATGACAAGATTGGTTCGGTGGTTCTATAAATGTGAGTGTGTGTGGTTGTTTTTCCTTTTGCACCAACTCTTCTGAGGTCATGCTAGTAAGATAAATGGTCTCCTACTCAACTCACCTGGGTTCAAACACACACCAGAGTTGCCACATTTCCTTTATTCTAGTGCATCCTAATTCACATTCAGGCATGATGCAGAAGCATCCTTGATTATTTATTTCACTTTTAAAGATTTATTAAATCATGTTTAATTGATGCCTGTCCAAGAAAAACATTGACTACATAACAAGTAGTTGTTGCCTACAGGATTATAATGCTATTTCATTATGTATTTCTTACTCAAATAATGTATTTCTATGCAGATTTCTACAGAAAAGCCCCCTTAAACTACTACACTATTAGTTAGTGAAGTATACCATAGCTATTATTGTGTGCTCACAGGAGTGTACGAGTGTGTGTGTGTGTGTGTGTGTGTGTGTGTCATGAGTCTTTGTTTCTTTAGTCGCAATCCATCCATCCATAGTTTAACAGAGTGCGCAGTGCTCTTCTTCGTTGGTAGTGGTACTCTGTCTGCTTGGATCCATATGCAAAGTACAGGTAACCTGAAAAGGGGGACGCATCATTGGTATCACCCCAAACAGGAACTTATAATGCGACTGTGGAGGGACTAACCTTTGACTGTTACCTACCTCTGTTCTCAAAAGCAGCATCCACTCTGAAGCCAATCCCACGGAGCTCTCTCTGAATTAATTTTGGGTACCCACCATCCATCCTGCCCCTCCTTTCATTGTAGCTATATGAGTAACATGGAGAGGTGTTCATCAACGCCTGGTATCTGTCTATGTCTGGATTCAGCCTAGATGTTTATGGCTAGCAACATTACTCACCTCCAGTATTTGTTCCTCACAAAGAGGAGGGTTTTGCCTGTGAATGACACATGGACCGCAGCATCTACCTTTGTGACAGATGGAGGGAAGCCAAAATTGCTGAGAGGTTTGGGATAACCAGGTAGGACGGTGTTTCCTCTGATCCCCCAGTAATGATCCCCTGTGATGTGAAAAGTTAGAGTTATGTTCCAACTGGTCCCAGCATTTGTTTAATGCGTGTTGTCATTTTTAATTAACAAAAAAGAATTAAAAAAAATTATTTTTGTGGATTACTAACTAAGCTAATTTTGTACCTTCAAAGAAAATGACAGTACTGCCTTTCTTATACTCATAAGCAGCATCAACTTTGCTGATTCCAGGCCAGACAGAATTTTCATCACACTGATGCCACCCCAGGAGCTGCTCCTCTTCCAGCAATGTCTGACAAAGAAACACAAAATTCCATGATAAGCTGACAGAAGAAAATCTTACTGTATGCATTTAGCTTTGATAATAACAGCCCTATCTAATGGAGTAGCATGTTTTTGTGAAAGTTTAATGACTAAATCAAAATATACTTTATAAATGTCTCACCCATCTTTGAAGAAGTAAAGATTGCTGCGAATGGAGGTTGCAGCATCAAAAATCAGGTTCCTGCTGCACCTGTCTGGTGGAGGTTCTGATGTGGGTCCAGGTCTAGGCTGTGGTTTTGGCACAGGTCTTTTGGTAGGCTGTGGATTTGGGTCAGCTGATGTTTCTCTGACTCCTTTGAGAAGCAAAAGATGAAGAAATGGCACTGGTAAAGATCTTTGAGTCTGAGTAGGAGTTTGTCAGTGTGTGAATTAGCTGAGCTCTCACCGTAGATAGCCTGTACTCCCTGTCTGTCATCACTTGGTAGCTTGTACCCCTCTGTGGTCACATACTGGTAGGTGGGATACATCAGGGCTGTCTGAACCTGAGAGTGGGCTAATCCAAGTGCGTGGCCAAACTCATGGGCTGCCACCAAGAACAGGTTGGCTCCTGCAGATACACACAGATAAAGTTACTGCGGGTATGTAATCAGCATTATTCCAACTCAATAACAATGTTTCCTTAATGTCAGCACCTGCTGAGGTTAGAGTCCAGTTTTCATCTTCATCAAAATGGGTGTCACCTCCTCTGCCTTCTCCAGGGGAGAATGCATGGGCCAGGACCCCACTCTCCCCATCAAATGGAGCAAAATCTCCATGTTCTGGTTTTGAGAGAAGAAGAATAAAGTTAACACTAGATCAAACATTTTCTCAGAGGCACTGAAGGCACTGCATTACCTTGAGCCTTGAACATGATCATAATGTCAGCGGTGCCGCTGTCAGTCTGCTTGAAATCCAGAGGAATGACATCACTGTAGAGTTTCAGAGCCTTGGCTATGGTGGCATCCACATCACTTTGACTCAAGTCTGGTGTGTAGTCAGTTATCCTACAGCAATGTGAAAGTGAAAATGATTTTCAAAAACAGGAGCTTTATCGTGCTTTATGTTTGGACGAACTGCCTGCAGAGACTTGTTGGTCTTTGTTCTGAGATAGAGATCTTGTGTAGTACCTGTATGTGATCACAGTCTTGTCCCACTTTGGTCGACCGTCAAAGTGGCCATATCTGGTCACATCTGTGAAACCACAGCGGGGGCGAGCCATCACTTCCAGGGTGTTGGAGTTCAACTGGCCCGTCACCTCCAGGCCAAAATAACCCTGCATTTGTGTCTTCAAAGGAATCTAGAGAGCTGCGCCAGTTACTGTTGGGGGTACTGACGCCCACATCAGAGAAAAACTGAGACAGATAGTCCTGGACAAAGAAAACAGGAATGAACAATTCTAATATACAGATAAAACTCCATATATGATTAATTTGACTGATTAGTGATTTAGCTATTTAAAAATTGTAATTTAATTCAAAGTTATAATCCTCAAGATTTTCATAAAATCAAACACAATTTTTGATACTATTTATGGTCGGTATTTTTTCTGCATTACCCATTTACATTCAGTAATTTAAAGTTTTTATTGTTAGTGGTGGCCATTCCTGCACTGAATTCAGAATGCTACATGCATGTTATCCTACGTTACTGTTTAATTTGATCTCATTGACATCAGCCACAGTGTTTACTGTTCACTCTCCTATAGCTGTATCATAGCTGGATTAAGTGCTAAACCAACATTTCCTGCTGCTGCTGTTGCTTCACATTAAAGTGTTCAACTGGCGAGACATGTGGTGGCTTTTATTATTGTGTCACAATGATCATTCATTAATAAGCCATCTACAAAACAAGACAGAAGTCATGTTCTTATGGAAGCCCATTTCCGCTGATCCTGTAAGTCATTATAATGAGAAACGTTCAGATTATAATGACTTAGCATCTCAAAATAATGACTTAGTATCGCAACACATTTCGAGAATGTTTCTCATTATTTTGAGATACTAAGTAATTATTTTGAGATCTCGTTATGATGGCTTAAATTATCTTTTTTTCATCACATTGGTGGAAGTGGGCTTCCTTATTTTCTGCATTTTTTGACAGAGGATCTATTTTAAATATTGCACGGGTAATTGGACAAGAAGGAGCAGCCACAGTGAGCTATTAAATGAAGATCTGCAGGCAACAGGCTACACACCTCCAACTCCTCAGCAGCAGTTTCCTGCTGTTGTGTGGAAAACTACTTGCACCGCGTGCAGCATGAAATCAGACGGAAGGTGCTCACAGCATTTTGGAAAAAAGGCCAATTATTGACTTACTTCTTTACTAGAACAATGTGAGTTTGTTTCCTGTAAACAGATGCACCAGTTGCTCTTCTGTTGTATTTCTGACAAATTAGCTGCTGAAGGAGTGTTTGCTGCCCCCAGAATTCTGGAGCCTGCACTATTAAACAGCACTTGAGGTTACCATCAGTGACCATGGGTGTGACCAAATCCAACCCTGAAATCTTAAGGATAATACTGTAACTTTAGTCAAGTTAACTTTCTCTTTTATAATAATAACATTTTTCTACCTTACTTTTTGAATTGCTGGTACTTACTATCTTAGATCATTAGTTGGCATTATAGGTATACAGTATAATCACTCACACTAATATATATAGTCCAGCATATCTGAAAATATACTTTATATTGTGTGTTTATAGAAAAACACCACATGTAATGAAAATGCTATGTAGAAATGCTGAAAATCTGTTGTTGTCTATAATGCTTGTTTGCTGGTTCAGACTGTTCGTCATGGAAAACATTTCTGTTAATCTTTAACAAACCCACATTAATCATTTAAAAATGCTCTGCATCACAAAGCTGACCCAAAGTGTCTGATGTAATGTGCAACACAGGCAGGCATACATCCCCCAGACTGTTTCTCATGTTTAGAAACAGTCAATAAGCAGGTTTCAAACTATACAGGTTGAGGTATTATTTCCTTTCCGGAGAAGACCATGGTACATAAACCTCAACTCTGAATTTTTAATGCTGTAAAGCGGACTTTAAATGCCTATAGAGGCTTTGATAGGAAATAAATATTCCTGAAAATGGGAAGTACATAGTTCATATTATTAAATGTAAAAATAGTAGAACTTAAGTGTTTGACAAAATTGAAAGAGTATGGATCTTACAGAATGACAGAGAAAAACTGATTGCTCTTCTCTCCCTAATATCGCCAGGTCAAATAACACCCACAATTGTGCAATATTTTAACTTTGAGAACACCTCATGTTTACCTGGGCTTTCGAGAGCTCTTCTTGGCTGGGTGAAGTGGTGGGCACAGCTCCACAGTGTGCCACAATCACAACTATCATCACAGTTTTAACAGCCAGTGCACCTTCCATGAGTCCCTTTTTCTAGTGCAGAGAAGAAGGAATAACTCCAGGTTCTTCCTCTCAGGCTCTGCTCATATGTAGAGCTGTAATGCACTAGTCAATTACAGTGTTTTGGTTGGGAGGTAAAGAGCAGAGAAAGATGCGTGATGGGGCAATATAACATTCCTGCAAGTGTTTGAACAGGCCCATTTAGTACAACGGGAGCGAGATAATGGGTTTAGTGATGATAGAGGTTGTTTGGGGGGGGGGGGGGATGAGAGATGATAAGAACAGTAGTAGCTTGGGCCTGCGTGAACATGATGTAGATCAGAAATAGGACACTATGAACCACAGGAACGTATAGTTTTGTTTCAGTTTTCCTGAGTAAAATATTTGAAATTACAAGCTGTCATGCACATGTTATAATTATTAGGCCACCACTGTGTGTGTATTTATGTTCTTTACAGCATAAAGGACTTCCTCCATGGACTATGGTGACCCCTAAAACACATACAAGAGTGAAACACAAACATTGAGAAAAATGTGCTCCGAATAAGGCTGGAAATGGGTGAAAACACAAATATTTGCTCAACTTCTTGATTTGGAGTGCATTTTTTAAAATGTGAGTACTTCACAGTTGTTTGTGTGTTGGCATATGCAGAATTCCTGGATTTGAGGCAGTTTGTGCTTTCACTCTTCTATGTGTTTTGTCGACAGGGTATATACGCATGTGACAGATAACAGGTATGGCTGCCATGCAAGGTGTCACCATATTTTTAGATTTCAATGATGAAAATAACTCACTGGCTCACTATAAATGTACTCTTCATTGATTAGAGGACAAATGGACAAATCTTTGAATGACTGGTACTACCTGTATTGTTTATATGTCACCCAAAACAGCATCAGACTGGATTAGGAAGCACTTTTACAACTGTATTCTTTACTATAAGTAAGAACTTCAATAATGGCAAAAATAGTGCATTCACTAGACATATTGATCTTCACTTACAAAATAGAAACATTAAAATGTCTTACTAAAAAAAATGTATTCATAAATTGATGGTGCCAAATTGTTTGAATTTTGCACCAGTTTTGCATGCGAACATAAAATCATACATCCAGTATGGAAGACCCTGAGAGCCATGACAAAGGTTGATTTTTGTATTGATGTTGTAATTAATTGTAATTATTTAGACCTTTGTTAGACCTGATTTTATTGTCCAATTACATATAAATTGATAAACTGCTTTATAGTTTGATGTATTTATTAATGGAGTGCAAAGCTTTCCAGGTCAACTATAATATCATTAGATTACAGATATAAAGAACAGTAGCAATATTACCAGTAGTAACCCTCTAACCCTAGGCCAAATGCAAGTGGACTTGCTGTCTTGAAAAAATATCCTCAAGATGTTTCATCACTAATCAGAGGCAGTTTCTGACAGTAGCAGGAACTCAGATTTAATCCGATTTCCAGGATGACTGAAAGGTCTCGTACACAGCATCAACGCTGCAAAGTACATATAACAGACATGTAGACAATATATAAAAATAATATAAAATTTTATTAATATATTCTTTATACTGTATGTTTACAGCTCAAAATAAATGTACCCCGAGGGGGATTAATGAAGTAATTCAAACAACAAACACATGTCATAGAATTAAATGTTGAAAATATAATATTTAGAATAATCGAAATATTTAAAATGTACTATTTCAACACTGTTTGTGTACATTCATTCTCATCCAGGGTTGCTACATAAACAACTTAGCTAGCAAACTGGCCTAGAACTTAGTGCAGCGCAAGAAGTAGCTGTTCCTCAGCACACGGTACAACCTCCCCGTCCTCAGGTTGTACTCAAACACGTAGGGTCCACTGTAGATGTACGTAAAACCTGCAGAACAGAGGCTCACTGTTAGTTTCTGTGCTAGCTAAAGGAATAGTTCAACAATCTGAGAAATACACTTATTCGCTTTCTTGCAAGGGGTTAGATGAGAGGATTGATACCACTCTCATATCTGTCCGTTAAATACAAAGCTGGAGCCAGAAGGCGGTTAGCTTAGCTTAGCATAAAGGCAGGTCAGCAGGGAAAACAGTGAGCCTGGCTCTGTCAAATGGTAAGAAAATCTGCCTACTAGCGCCTCTAAAGCTCACAAATTAACACATTACCATCACTAATTTCCAAGCAACCAGCGGAGCCTCCAGGAAGTCCCTGTGCTTGGCCAAGAAATAGTCCGGTGTTCAACCCCCCATAAAACCACAAGTTGTCGCTGTAGCTGTTTCCTTCTGTTTCCAGTCTGTTTTATGCTAAGCTAAGCTAACTATCTCCTGGCTATCTTCATGTTTCACGGACAAATATGAGAGTGGTATCGATCTTCTCATGTAACTCTCAGCATTCATCCATTTGTCAGAAAAACTGTGAATATCTCATGTCAGTAGTTTTGACTTGGAAAACTCAGGTCAGCTTTGAATGCTACTCACCTTTGTACTGCAAAGCTGCAGTCACCTTGCCGGTCAGGCCAGAGAAGGTCTTGTCCAATCGCTTGGGGAATCCCCGGTCCATAGTCTTTTTGGCCTCATCATAACTGAAGAAACACAGAGAGTAATTAGACTGATTCACCATTTGCAAACCATCTTGGAAAACATCAATATAGCTAATTCATTTCACATCACATTACTTTTACACACCTGTAGTAATTTGTGCCTACGAAGAACAGAGTCTTGCGAGAGGCTGCATCATAAAGGGCTGCATCGACTTTCTTCACGGTTGAGGGCAGACCAAAACTGGAAATTGATTTAGGATAGCCACGGACAAGATCATAGCCACTGAAAGCCCACACTCTACGATCTGTATAGAGATGAAAAGAAAATACTTTTTAGTATATGCATGTAAAGGCAAATAATGTAGTCTTGAAAATAGTGTCAGATGAGGAGCTTTAGGTAGATACAAAGAATAAATACAGTACTTTTAAAGAGTAAGACACTGTCCGATTGTTGGCTTTCATAAGCAGCATCGATGTTGATGGGGGCATTGGGCCAGAAGTTTGTGATGAGACTTTGCTGAGGTGTGCTGCTCTGGGGGTATCTACGCCAGAAGAAGCTGAGAAAACACAAGAACAGAGATTAGTTTATAAATCAGCTCTTGAGTGAAGAGAAAAAACTCTTAATGTACGCCAGCATTCAGATATTTGAGCGTTCTACTGTATGTGTGCAATACCTGTCCTTGAAGAAGAGCATTTCGCCTCGCAGGGTGGCGACAGCGTCCAAGACCATGGTTGAATCACAGGCATCAGGGGTGGAGGGGGGTGTAGGTCCAGGCTGAACAGGATCCTTGTCAGGGTTTGGACCTGGAGGTTAAATAAAATCAGCATTTCATTGCAACAAAGTTGTGTGACATTAACAAAGACTGTGCAGGAGTTCTTTAAGGGATTTTGGTCAAGTGCTATTTGTGCAAACAGGCATCGATGATCCAGGCAGTTAGTACTAACCATAGAGAGACTGGATGCCGTTGACATCATCCCGGGGCAGAACAAAGGTGTCAGGGTTTCTGTATGTGTACACAGGGTACATGAGAGCACCAGGGTCATCAGAGTGAGACAAGCCCAGGGAGTGGCCAAACTCATGGGCAGCCACCATGAAGAGGATGTAGCCTACAGCAGATACAGATAAAGTTACAGTTCTTCTGGATGATGAGCAATTTTTCATGTCAAAATACACACCGTGGAGTTATTCTTTAAAATATCCTTCCATGGCAGTGGTGGAAGAAGGACTCAGATCCATTACTGAAGTAAAAGTACCAATATGACAATTTAAAAATACTCCAAGTAAAAGTCCTGCATTTAAAATCTTATCTTAAGTAAAAGTACAGTATCAAAAAATAAAGCACTGGTTCAGCAAAAAAAATGTCCCCTGTGACTGATATATCATATATGACACTATGAGATTGTTCATACCAATGCATGAATATGTAAGCAGCATTTTACTGTTGTAGCTGCTTAAGGTGGAGCTAGTTTTAACTACTTATCACTACTAGTTTCAACTACTACTAATTTTATACAGTTAGGTAGTTTGGTGGAGTGGTTCCCAACCTAGGGGTCACACGATAAATCTGATGATGTATCATGAGGTGATTAATGGGAAAGGAAAGAAGAACAACGTTCTGCTACACAAATGTGTATTCATTTTTTTGACTTTTCTCTGATCTTTGTTTTTTTGTGAAATATAGGACAATTTTATTATTATTATTACTTTATTATTTTAATGGAACCATGTGAGAAGTTTAGAGGGGAAATTGCCAACAACTCATAGACATCTGAAACATAACAAGAAGCCTAGCAACTCATGTAAAGGTTTGCAAGCCAAAAAGGTTTGGAACCACTTGTTCAATTTTTAACAGTGTGTTGTATTTTAAGAAGCCTATCATATTTTTTATGTACAATCTAAATCTGAAAAATAGCCAGTAACTACAACTGTAGTTACAACTACAATAAATGTAATGGAGTAAAATGTAGTAAAACTATAGGTATTTTACAAAGTAGCACAAAATGGAAATATTCAACTAAAGCACAAGTACCTCAAGAGCACTTGAGTAAATGTACTTAGGTATTTTCCAGCACTGTCCCACACAGGGCATAAATAATAAACTCACCTCTGTTTGAGCGGAAAGTGAAGGTCTCATCATCATCAAAATGAGCATCTCCTCCAATGCCAGGGGCGGGGGCGAAGGCATGGGCGAGAGTGCCACCAGGGCCATCAAAGGGGTAATAATCACCATGTGCTGTTAGCAAGAACACATTCATGTCAAATAGAGCTACAAGCCAATAACTGAATCAGAGTAAAAAACTGAAACTCAGAACTGGGTTTTCAGATCTTAGTATCTTAGTAGAAAACACATGTAGTTAAAGCTAAGCTGCTTTATGGGACGTCACAACTAATAAAGTGAGAACAGGGAGAGTATATAACTGTATATAACTCACCTTGGCGGCCAAAGGAGATCATGATATCAGCGGTGCCACTGTAGATTCTGGTGAATCTCAGAGGAGTGACTTTGGCCCAAACCTGCAGCGCTCTCATTATGGAGTCATCTACCTCTGACACAGACATGTCCGGTGTGTAGTTCTCGATCCTGTAGGACAGAAAAATAGTTAAGAATATTATTAGATGGAATTACTACAATTACTATTTCACACACTTTCTCTTTGCCAATCATTCACCTGTAGGTGAGACTGTTCTTCTGCCACTTGAGGTTATTTCCAAAGGTGGAGAAACTGGCAATGTTTCCGTCTGGAACCCCACAGCGGGGCTTCTTCATCATCTCTAAGGTATCAGCATCCAGCGCCCCGGTGATGTTGAGACCAAAGAATCGCTGCATCTCACTCAGCTTCCTGCTGACTGGGCTGATCCCCCGTCTGATAGTTGGACCTCTCTCCTCTGTTAGGTTGAAGAATTTCTTCAGGTAGCTCTGTAAAAGAAGATGAGAATTGAATACCTTGTAGTCAGAAATGATCTTCAGAACTTGTGGGACAATGAAAGTTCCCAAAATTCACATCTTGAACACATCTTAAACACATGACAAGGCAAAGCAAACACATACATCTGCGAAACTTTCATCTTGCACAGCAACCTGTGATACTGGCACACAGTAAACTGTTACTGCCAAGCTTAGTATGATGCACAGACTGCAAGACTTCATGTTTCCTCGTTGAATGCGACTTGTGTTTCTGTTCTGGAGCCAGCTGTTATATAGGCTGAGGAGTGTATGCGTTGGGGAGTGGGCGTGTTGAGCAACTACCTTCTTGACTCAGTAAATCAAGAAGTATTCCATTTATGGACGACAAGAGAAGATTGGCTTTGATTACTCATCCACCAACAACAAAAAAATCCCCAAAATAAGACGTAATTATGATGATATAACACGACATATGACATTAGGGACACAACATATTTTAAAATCAAATATTAACTGGAATAATAAAATAAGTGATATGGAAGTGTATACTTAGATGCCTATATTCATATCTGACAAACGCAACCTTCAAACTCATACAGATGCGAGGATGCCAGTTATTTTCTTTATCAGTGCTTTGCTTCATATTCCAACATACAGCTTTGTCTCTGAGCAATTAAACAGGAGTTAGCCAAGCTACCATGACTGAATATTTGTTATTTTATTTCAAACATATTTGCTGATTTCTTCACTTACTTAAGGTTATATTCTGAGAGATATTATGATATTCTAGTCAGATTTTTAAGGCTGTCTGTCATGAACTCAAAGGTCCTTACTCACAAACTGCCTTCTCTAACCCTCAGGCTGCTGTTGCTGTACTGATAAGACTACCCCCCCCCCAACCCAACCGGTCGAGGCAGATGACCACCCACCCAGAGCCTGACTCTGCTGGAGGTTTCTACCTGTTAAAAGGGAGTTTTTCCTTGCCACTGTCGCCTAGTGCTGCTCATGGTGGGAACTGTTGGGTCTCTGTAAATATAAAGAGTCGGTCTAGACCTGCTCTATATGAAAAAGTGCCCTGAGATAACTTTGTTATCACATGGCGATATATAAATAAAACTGAATTGAATTGAATTGAATAAGACGAGACAAGTGATGTGCCTTGTGAGCTAACACAGACAAGCTGTGTCATGTCATGAACAAAAGTCCTTCTGACAGGTCATGCAGTATTTGTAGAAGCCACAGATTGCTCATCGTCATGCTCTACAACTTTAGTCACAACAGCTGTAACAATTAAGTTATGGTTGTGAGTCAGTATAGTCAATAATACTTTTGGCATCATCATCTTAAAAGTTTCCCTCACTTTATGATAATATTAAGATACATTTATTCTGATGAATTTCTATTGATAGAGAAGTGATGCTGGTCAACTAGGGTATTTTCAATCCTGATATATCTGTAAACATCTATTTTAATGTGTATTAATGTATCTATGTATGTAACATTTGTAAATTATTGTTAGTGGAAAACTACATACTGTTTCCTAACACTGGACACTGGGAGGAGCAACTGTCTTCGTTGTGCAACTTGTGTCTCAGGTAAATTGACCAAGACAAGTAAGTGCAGACAGCAGGGATGAAAGTGTTGCAATAGAAAAGCAGCATCTAAGTCATTTTAAATCTTTTTTTTTCTTTAAATCTTAGCATTTTGCTTTTAAAATCTGTGACTAATTGAGCTGTGCTGCAAAGTAAAAAAATAAAACACATTTTACATTTTGTAAACGTTTAAAAAGCTTATCACACACACATCAAATCAACAGAAAAAACACAAAGTTCTAATTAATACAGGAAAACGATCATTTCTGTTTCCAGGACAAAATATAAGTGTGTCTATTTTAGGGAACATCATTAACGTCATCATTCCAACACTGTATTACAACACTGTATTATATGCTGATGTTACCACTTTTTACCACCCCCCTATATTATTCATCAGTGACCAGTCTATTTCTCTATTTCTAGACATAATGTGGGTAATGCCAGATATATATCACACACACACACACACACACAGTGACACACAAACAGGATTCTCTGGCCACTTGGCTGCATTAAATATATGAGAGAAATTACAATATTTTTTTCCATATATAAAACAAACTTATACTAAAATTGTATTTCACTGTACAAGATCATGTTTTATTGTAATGATTTCTGTATATTTCCACCGTTACTAGTCTTGCATCACAAATACCATAAATATTTCACAAGGCCTTGCATGAAAACTCACATGAGGTTAAGTCAGCATTCATGACATGTGTGTTGTACCAGTTAAAGTTAGCTGTTATGTGTTACACTGTCTGTCATGTGTTGGCAACAAGCATTCATGTTTTAATGCTGTCAGGTCTAAATGAATTTGCAGTAAGATTATGCATTCACAGAAACAACTGATTCATCACTGAATTTGTGGAAAAAGTGGTAACTTAGGTCATCAAACCAAAACCTGTTGGCTATACCGCATGCAAAATGCAAAACCAAAGGCGACTGTTCTTTTGCTGTCCTAGCACCCAGACACACAGGGAGAACAATCTCCCCCCTCACATTAGATCAGCTGAGTCTGTTGACTCTTTCAAACAGCAATTAAAAACACGCTTCTTTAGATTGGCACTTCTGTAATTCTTCAGGGTGTGTTCTGGGTGGTGGTGGGTTTTTATATTTTCTCATTTTTATATGCACTTCGTGTTTGTGTTTTATTATTATTTATGTGTATATGTTTTCTATTGATGTTGATGTAAAGCACTTTATAACCCGTGTTAAAAAAGGTACTATATAAATAAAGTTTTACTTACTTACACTGATGTCTTGGGTAAGACAGCTTGATTATGTGCCTGACTGCTGTTGAGCTAAGGTAAGCTGAGGTAAGTTTTCAGGTGTTGGTGGTATAGGAGAAACTACTGAGCTGACATTGCTGAAACTCTCCAAACCCCTCAGAGACTCTTTCTCCCTTAAGGCAATGTCTGTCTGTCCACCCAACTGGAATGCTATCACTTGGCTAAATGGGCATTATCAGTGGTTATTAGCCTCATAGATATGGGTTAGACAGGGCCTACACCTACAAGTAGGTTCAGAAGGCCATTATCATTTATTCACATGGTTTGTCACTCATGTCACGTCACCTTTAGTTTAGGGAACAAAACTTCTGTTATGGCTGTTCACACGAACTGGATCCAAAAGCACGACTTAGACAAAAAGTGCCAAAACAACGAAAAGTGTCTTTACTGAGAAAGGTTCAATAAACAAAAAAACACTCCAGAGAGGGAAAAAGCACACACGGCTAGAACAAAACAAAATAATGACCTGAACAAAAACACGGATTCATGACAAGAGGGTTGAATATAACGCTGGTTCTCTGACCTCACGACGAGACGAACTGGCAAAAGAACAAAGGGAGACACAGAACATAAATAGACAAGGTAATGGGGAACAGGTGGAAACAATCAGGGCGGGGGAAGACACACGAGGGCAGGAAGTCAAAACACCTGAAACGAGAGGGATACTAGAATGTCAAAATAAAACAGGAAATGACAAGACAACCGGAGTACAAGATAACTTAACTAAATAAACTTAACAAACAACTCTGTGTCTACTTCTTTAACACAGTAAGTGAGCATGTAAAAGAGGGGCTGTCAAATAGATCATTTGTTCGTAGCTGGAGTCCATAACTTGCACCTTTCTCGTCTTGACTGCAGGTTCCAGTTTTCTAGGGGCCATGACCCCAGTTGCTGTTTTCTAAAGAAGTCGCAGAACATAAAGGAGCTGAGTCAACCAGTACTTTTACTTTTGACATATAACAACAGAGAGTGGGACAAAGATCAAGCAGTTTAAAATACTTTTTCCATTACAGGTTAAAATAACGTTACATGGCGTAAGTAACGTTTTGTAACTAAAAACTTTAAATAAGTCAACAGTGACTTTTGGTTTCACATGGGACACAAACCCCAGCCTCCTGGGTGAAGGTCTTGTGTTTGTTTGACCCATCCATCCACACCAGCCTCCTCCTCCTTATGAGGACTTTGTCGCTCTTTATGCTACTTTATGCACTTGAACACGCTGCATTGTTTCACTGAAAGAAATGGGTGATGGCAGCCCCCAGAACCTACTAGTAGGTTTAGTAGGCCCCTACTAGACCATATATTTGGGACAGATGTGTGATAATAAAGTCTATTCAAAATCCTGATAACAGTCAAATGGGCTGGTCTGTTGGTCGTCCCACCACTTTATCCAGACTGAAATTTCTCAACCGCTATTTGATTGGATTTAAATGAAATTTGGTACATAGCCTACAGGCCTATTCATGATCCACTTGGGGTCACCATCATCAGGTCAAAATTTGATTTGTCCTATACTTCGGTTATGACCAAATACCTGCAAAACTAAAGATATTCCCATCAGCCTCAGCTGTACTTTGTGGTTAGTGCTGATTAGCAAATGTTAGCATGCTAACACAGTAAACTAAGATGGTGATCATCATGGTAAACACAATACCTGCTAAACATCAGCATGTTAATATTATCATGTTGTTGTGAGCATGTTAGCATGCCGACAGCAGCATTTAGCTCAAAGCATAACGCATGACTGCAAACTCTTATATTAACAGAGGATCAAATCACTGTGTGTTATATGAAAAGGGTTGCTCATAGACACATCCACAGAATTTTCACCCGACTCTGCAGTTCCCCTCAGCTCTATGGAGAGTTTTAGCGTCTGGTTACTATTTTGGTTCACTCTCACCAACAAAATTCCCAGATGCAGCAGGCAGCTGCAAAAAAAGCTCTGATAGACACACAGTTAGCAGTGAGTCAGCTTGTGAACATAGTGGAGCATTCAGCAGCTAAAAAGCCAGGAGCTGGTGGAGACAAAAACAGAGCTAAAAGGAGAGCGAATATTAGACTTAGATTCTCAAGGTGGACACAAACTCTGGACTGTTGGATGTGTAAATACACAAAAACAACTTCACCTTATCAGATTTATATAAGGTGACAATATGTCAGTCTCACTGTGTTTACAGCTTGATGTTCTGCCTCAAGGGGCCAAAAAATAAATAATATAGGTTTATGTTAGATTTTTGTTTTTTGTTTTTCATAGTTTGCTTTATATGTGATTTTACTTAATGTAAAGCATTTGTATCTAGAAAATGTTCTATGAAACAAATGTATTATTATGACAGCTAAGCACACTACCTTGTAAAGATGAAATGAAGCCACATTGCCTCACTCCACTGTTGCTGCAACAGTGCATCCAATGTCTCTTCCCAAGGGTGTGACTTTGTGTTGAACAGTGGTGGGGGCATAAGGGCTCAGATGAAAAAAACAACATGTCTTCAACATACTGTGCATCAAAAGGGCATAGCCAAGCTACTACTGTATGCATTTTTTATCCCATTAATGCTTGTTACTAACTCAACTTCTTCCCGTAGTTGTGTGCTTTCTCTCCTTCTGTTGCTTTCTGCAGGTGTTTCTGCCTCCGGAGCTGTAGAGTCTGGATCTATGGTTGCAGGCCACCTGCTGCCCCCGTGTTCCTGCTCAACAGCCGCTGCTGCCATTATTGTTATTGCTCTTATTAGTATTACTATTATATTGCTATTATTTTTATTCATATTAACATCATTACCACTACTATTACTTTACATCTCTATGTGGAACTGTACTGTACTGTGCTACTGTATGTTCTCTTTCCTCTTGCTCTCACTCACTCAACCAGTCAAGGCAGATGACCCCCCACCCAGAGCCTGGTTCTGGTTCTGCTTGAGGTTTCTGCCTGTTAAAAGGGAGTTTTTCCTTGCTACTGTCGCCTAGCGCTTGGTCCTGGTGGGATTTGTTGGGTCTAGACCTGCTCTCTATGAAAAGATGAGGTGGTTTGGGCATCTGATCAGGATGCCTCCTGGACGCCTCCCCTTAGAGGTTTTCCGTCCAACTGGTAGGAGGCCCCGGGGTAGACCCAGAACACACTGGAGGGATTATATATCTCAACTGGCCTGGGAACGCCTTGGGGATCCCCAGGAGGAGCTGGAAAGCGTTGCTGGGGAGAGGGATGTCTGGACAACCCTGCTTTGCCTGCTGCCACCGCGACCCGGCCCCGGATAAGCAGAAGAAAATGGATGGATGGATGGATGGATGGATAGCCCAATATCAATTCACAAATTTCCCTCAGGGGGCTTTACAATCTGTATAGCATACGACACCCTCTATACTTAGACCCTCGATTCGGATAAGGAAAAACTAAATATTGAGTTAAAGAACAATATTGTTCCAGAGGCAACTCATGACAGTTTTTATGTTGTCCCACGGCAGTACCTTCATTTGATATGATGACACAGTTTATTAGTGAGTTTGCACAATTAGGGCAAGTGACTCTCCAGTTGTGGCTAATACAACACAATGTACAAAAAGTGAAACGCACACAGACACACACACACACTTCACCAGTATAGGGGTCAGTTTTCGATGCCAACATTGGTAGTGTAATGAAGGTCCTCTTCATTACTAGTATTGGTAGCACAATGTGTATAGTTCTGGGTAAAAGAAATAAATACACACACCTGAATGATTGAAGGCTTTTATTGAAATTGTTGCATGATGTGTGTTGCAGATAGTGTAGTTGCCTCACAGCTGGACATGATTGAAGGCCGGCCCTGGGAAAACAAGCATACATTCAGTGTGGCTAGTTGGGTACCTTAGCATAATCTACTTATGGGGTAGTACCTTGGACAAATCTATGGATTAAATTTACTGTTCACTGTTTAAGTGTGCAGTGGTATAATGTGCATTGTTGTGTTCGGGTCACTCACCTCTGCTGTGTCTCCTCTTCAGGGTGTTCAGGTAAAAGTGTCCCTGGGGTATCTGAGCGCCAATTTGAAGGTTCTGGGAGATACCACGTGATAATTAATGTAGGGGTGTGGAGGTACTTTAATCTGCTGTTTCAGTTTCTGTGGTGGTATTGTAATGAGTAATATGCAGGAAGATGATATACACTATCTGACAGTAGTGTGGTGTACATGTGTTTTAATGTATTGGTTGTGTTTTTGTATTTTTGATATCCAGGGAGGGATGGGGGTCCCTATACTGGGGGGTCGAGGTCGTAGCCAGCAGCAGGCTATATAAGGCTGCCACTTTCCATCAAGCCCTGCTGCTGTCAGGACCGCATGCGTCCTGTGGTCCACAGTATTTTTAGGTGAAGATGACTGTTCTTGTGATGTATTTATTGTGGGTGAAATATGCACCTAACCTCGGCCTCAAGTCGCTACACAGCCATCCTAACAGGTAGACATAACCACTTAAATATGTGCAACTGTATCACATACTGTAGCTGCACCTATATCCACTGACAAGAACAAAACAATTTGTGCAAACAGAGTTCAATTCAGTGTAGCCCTTAATGGGACATGAGCAAGCAGCATGGCTTGGATGGCAATGTCGGTCAGTTGGTCCACCACTTTTGTCCAGACTGAAATATTTCTATAACTATTGGATGGATTGCCATGAAATTTTGTACAGATATCCATGATCTCCAGAAGATGTCAGAAGAAGTCCACTGACTTTGGTGATCTCCTGACTTTTCCTGTAGCACCACCAGCAGATGAAAACTGTTACTCATGCATGCGTGAAATATCTCAACATCTACAGGATGGATTGGCACAAAGTTTTTGGACAGATGTTCATGGTTCCCAGACAATTTAGCCTAATGACTTGGTGATCCCCTGACTTTTTCTAGCGCCACCATGAGGTTCACATTTGTGGTTCATAGTCAAATATCTCAACAGCTATTGAACGGATTGCCATGACATTTGGTTCAGACCTTCATGTCCCCCTCTGGATGAATTGTTATAACTTTGATGATCCCTTAACTACATGCTGAAGTCTCAGTACAATTTGGTATTAGGGTGTATGTGCTTCTTGTATAGCATTATTAGTTGTATTTGTTTATGTTTCTCACATAGTAATGTTCTTCCTTCAAGTCTTTATAATGCATTACAGATACTGTATATAACTGCATTTTTTCTTAGTTTTTCTATTGATGAAAAATTACTCTGCACTACTGCACTGCACTATTAAATTTTAAAATGGCCAATATATTTGACTAACCAGTAGCAACTTTGTTCTTCATATACTAAAAAAAATGTTGACAAAATGCGCAAGCATTATAATTTATATTTAAATATTTTTATTTCCACTCTGTCACATTTCTTTTTACTATTTGCATACATACATTCAGATGTTTTATCACAGCAGTGTTAAAATCTGTGTAGACATGCAATTGTAACAATTCAAATTAATTTATGTAACATGTTCCGCAGTTAAACCTCATTAAACATAAAAACAACAACAATAGCAACAGCAATAATTAAACAATGAATATGACATAAATAAGATTAGATAAAATAGAGTTAAATTAACAATAGCAATGGCTGACATCACAAAAATAAAAAAGTATAAAAAAACATATAAGGTGCTGTTCTTAGGAAGGGCATATATCCAGTATATACCCATGAGTGTGATATTATGGACACTGTTTAACTGTGGTGCCTTCATTGTCATTCAGAGTGTCTACACAAACGACCTAGGTAGCATACTCTAGTTAGTGCATCTCAAGAAGTAGTTGTTTCTCAGCACACGGAACAGCCTGCCGCTGCTCAGGCTGTACTCAGACATGTAGGTTCCACTGTAGATGTAGGTATAACCTGCAGGACAGAGGCTCACTGTTAGTTTCTGTGCAGACTTTCTCTCATGTCAGTAGTCTTGACTTGGATAAGCTTTGAATGCTACTCACCTTTGTACTGCAAAGCTGCAGTCACCTTGCCGGTCAGGCCAGAGAAGGTCTCGTCCAATCGCTTGGGGAATCCCCGGTCCATAGTCTTTTTGGCCTCATCATAACTGAAGAAACACAGAGAGTAATTAGACTGATTCACCATTTGCAAACCATCTTGGAAAACATCAATATACCTAATTCATTTCACATCACATTACTTTTACACACCTGTAGTAATTTGTGCCTACGAAGAACAGAGTCTTGCGGGAGTCCGCATCATAAAGGGCTGCATCGACTTTCTTCACGGTTGAGGGCAGACCAAAACTGGAAATTGATTTAGGATAGCCACGGACAAGATCATAGCCACTGAAAGCCCACACTCTACGATCTGTATAGAGATGAAAAGAAAATACTTTTTAGTATATGCATGTAAAGGCAAATAATGTAGTCTTGAAAATAGTGTCAGATGAGGAGCTTTAGGTAGATACAAAGAATAAATACAGTACCTTTAAAGAGTAAGACACTGTCTGATTGTTGACTTTCATAAGCAGCATCGATGTTGATGGGGGCATTGGGCCAGAAGTTTGTGATGAGACTTTGCTGAGGTGTGCTGCTCTGGGGGTAGCTACGCCAGAAGAAGCTGAGAAAACACAAGAACAGAGATTAGTTTATAAATCAGCTCTTGAGTGAAGAGAAAAAACTCTTAATGTACGCCAGCATTCAGATATTTGAGCGTTCTACTGTATGTCTGCAATACCTGTCCTTGAAGAAGAGCATTTCGCCTCGCAGGGTGGCGACAGCGTCCAAGACCATGGTTGAATCACAGGCATCGGGGGTGGAGGGGGGTGTAGGTCCAGGCTGAACAGGATCCTTGTCAGGGTTTGGACCTGGAGGTTAAATAAAATCAGCATCTCATTGCAACAAAGTTGTGTGACATTAACAAAGACTGTGCAGGAGTTCTTTAAGGGATTTTGGTCAAGTGCTATTTGTGCAAACAGGCATCGATGATCCAGGCAGTTAGTACTAACCATAGAGAGACTGGATGCCGTTGACATCATCCCGGGGCAGAACAAAGGTGTCAGGGTTTCTGTATGTGTACACAGGGTACATGAGAGCACCAGGGTCATCAGAGTGAGACAAGCCCAGGGAGTGGCCAAACTCATGGGCAGCCACCATGAAGAGGACGTAGCCTACAGCAGAAACCATCAAATTATAGGTCAGTTACAGCTCCTCTCGATGATGAGCATACATCATGTAAAAATTTACACTGACAGAGTAGTTAGTAAGTAAAAGAAATAACAAACTGACCGGTATTTGAGCGGAAAGTGAAGGTCTCATCATCATCAAAATGAGCATCTCCTCCAATGCCAGGGGCGGGGGCGAAGGCATGGGCAAGAGTGCCATCAGGGCCATCAAAGGGGTAATAATCACCATGTTCTGTTAGCAAGAACACATTCATGTCACGTTTTGCAAACAAATAGAGCTACAAGCCAATAACTGAATCAGAGTAAAAAACTGAAACTCAGAACTGGGTTTTCAGATCTTAGTATCTTAGTAGAAAACACATGTAATTAAAGCTAAGCTGCTTTATGGGACGTCACAACTAATAAAGTGAGCACAGGGAGAGTATATAACTGTATATAACTCACCTTGGCGGCCAAAGGAGATCATGATATCAGCGGTGCCACTGTAGATTCTGGTGAATCTCAGAGGAGTGACTTTGGCCCAAACCTGCAGCGCTTTCTCTATGGAGTCATCTACCTCTGACACAGACATGTCCGGTGTGTAGTTCTCGATCCTGTAGGACAGAAAAATAGTCAAGAATATTATTAGATGGAATTACTACAATTACTATTTCACACACTTTCTCTTTGCCGATCATTCACCTGTAGGTGAGATTGTTCTTCTGCCACTTGAGGTTATTTCCAAAGGTGGAGAAACTGGCAATGTTTCCGTCTGGAACCCCACAGCGGGGCTTCTTCATCATCTCTAAGGTATCAGCATCCAGCGCCCCGGTGATGTTGAGACCAAAGAATCGCTGCATCTCACTCAGCTTCCTGCTGACCGGGCTGATCCCCCGTCTGATAGTTGGACCTCTCTCCTCTGTTAGGTTGAAGAATTTCTTCAGGTAGCTCTGCAAGAAAGGACAATATTTGGATATTTAAATATGCATCAACAGTAGAATGTAAATAATATACTCTATGTAGGAAGAAGGAATCTGTTTGTTAATATGCAGAAAGCTATTTACAGCAGAGATTTAGCAGCTACTGGATTTTCTCCTAGAACCTTAAAGTTTCCACATGCACTTTAATTCAAAATAGTGAGAATACAGGCATAAAAAGCAAAGCAAAACATACATACCTCTGCAAAATTCTCATCTTGCACAGTAACCTTCGGTATTGGCACGCAGTAAACTGCGACTGCCAGGCTTAGTAGAATGCACAGATTGAAAGTCTTCATGATTCGTTGAATTCAACTTGTGTTTCTGTGCTGGAGGCAGTGGTTATATACACTGAGGACAGGGTGTGTTGAGCAACTACCTGCTTGAGTCGGTGACTCAACATTCCTTTTATGGATAAGAGAGGAAGTCTGGCTTTGATTGCTCATCCGACAAAAACAAGACACCGTAATTATGATGACGTGACAAATTTGGGATTGCTACATGTAATTACTATACTATCCTATGCTTGGGAAGATTTGTTTATGAAATAAAGATCAGAACAATCTCATGAATCTGCCATAAAATGTAGTACCACTATATCTCTTTTAGATTCACCTGCAGATTTAGTTTTAAAATGTGTTTAATTTTGCAGTTTTCCTACAGTTGTGTTGCTCATAGAATACTTGACTCTATTGTTAGTTGCGGCATCTTAAAAATGTTCAAATTAACAAAACATTTAATAAAAGAAAGACATTTATGTATAATCATATAAGAAATGTTTAGAAATGTTAAATTTGTATCAGGATCCAGATCTGCCTCAAAATATGGAAATCAGTGACAGACACGCATGGGATACATGTGGTAGATTGTTTTAAGTCAGGTAACTGCAATAGTTCATATTAAATTTCATCAAAAATATGTCTTATCTTGCAGTTGAAATGTTGAGAAATCCTTTAGAAATGCATCTGCTAAAGAAGCTTGTGTGATATGATTGAAATCTCCAGAACTGCTACTAAATGGACCATATGACAACATTGTTTTGTCAACCTTTAAAAAGTCAAATTGGTTGAAATGTGAAAAAAAACACATTTGTTCCTGGTGTCATCTTCTGATTTTCCACCAGATTGAATTAAAACCTGTAAAGTGGTTTAATTAAAATAACAAAGAAATAATAGCAAACATAATAACAAATAAACAGGACCTTAAATAAATTAAATATTGGATTAAAATGTCAAATGAATGATGATTAGGGTGCCAACTTCTTTATTTGTGATTTACTTCATTCTCAAAGACATGTATGCAATCTGAGCCATGCAGTCTTTTTTTAGTATCCCCTCTGAGAAGTTTTACAGCCATTTTGTATGTGTTTGACCATTTCTTTTAGTACTTTGTTTAGGTGTTTTTGTGAGTTGGAAAGCCCATTTGCCCCTCAGATTTTTTTCTAAGCCAGTCTGACGTTTGACTTACAAACTCTTCTCCAGCCCTCATGCTGTTGTTACTCCAGGTACTCCAGTGACATGCATTGCGAGCAAACACAGACATGTTGTGTCACGTCATTATGAACAAAAGCCCTGTTACCCTAGATTTCAAATTAAACGTTCTGACAGGTTAGATAGTACTCACATATGGGAAAATATCATTCATTTTGGCTTAATCATCTTTTCTACTATATCTTCTATTGAGTTTATGAAAACATCAAAGTCAG